>RJWT010007853.1:0-20249 GCA_004365215.1 Cuniculus paca
TAATAGAAATTTGCTTTTTATTATAGCCAAGTAGTTGGTAATCTGAGCTCTATGGATTTTTAAGTTTTTAAAAGGAAGAAGTTAAGAAAAAAAAGAAAAGAAAAGAAAAATCCTGGCTGATGTAGTTTAGTAAATAAAATGACTTTGACTTGAATGAAGGTTTTGGTTTCTAAGTCTATTGCTGATAGACTAAATTTACATACCTTTAATTCTTCCCTGTAAAATGATGTTAATAATACTCAAAAATTGCACTGCAGAAGTATTTTAAAGATCTTTTCAAGATCTTATAAAATTCAATATAAAGGGACGTTTTCTAACGTTTTATAGTGGTGATACTTGAATCTTCTCAATATGGGTGGTATTAAAATGAATCATTCTGAACTCTTTGGTATCAACATCAGGACTGGATTTAGTTATCCCTTGAGAATTAGTGTAGTAAACAATTTGACCTATCCTTTTAAGTTTATATTTGTAATAGTTCAGAAAACTGATTCTAATGACATCTATCCAATCACTCCATTCTTTCATGCAGTGATTCTCCAAAACATTTGGATTAAAATATTCTAACAAAAAATCTCCTTCCCAGACTTGGTACTTTTTTCTGTGCACTCAGGTCATTGTCAGTATTTATTAATAATGATTTAGCTCAATTGCATTATTTTTATTTTGTGATTTATTATGTATAAAATATGCTATGTACATTATTTATGTTTTATTTTTTGAGAAGGTTATTCTCTTAGTGCTCAGTCATTTAAATCCCTTTTATTCAATTTGTAAGAAGTTTTGAAAGGCAGAGAGTGTTAATCTAGATAGGAAAGAATTATTGTGGAGAAAGTTAAAAGAATCACTAAGCTAAATCATATTCTTGGTTATTTTATTTTCAAGATGTATAGATTTGTGAAAAAAAAATGGTGTTTGGATTTATAAACTGGACTAATTTTTTTCCCTTCTAGTTTGTCATTCCTTCTGAAATGAAATCTCAATGCCACCAAGATCAACCATGCGCTGTTTCCATTCAGAGTTCTGAAATGATTGCCACCAACACAAGGCACTGTCCAAACTGTCGACATTCTGATCTAGAAGCTTTGTTTCAAGACTTCAAAGATTGTGATTTTTTTAGTAAAACATACACTAGCTTCCCTAAATCTTGTGACAACTTTAATCTTCTACATGCAATCTTCCAGAGACATGCTCATGAACAAGATACCAAAATGCATGAAGTTTACAAAGGCAATATTATTCCAAAATTGAATAAACACACTCTTAAGACTTCTGCTGCCACAGATGTTTGGGCTGTGTACTTTTCTCAATTTTGGATAGATTACGAAGGGATGAAAAGTGGGAAAGGACGACCAGTAAGTTTTGTAGACTCTTTCCCTCTATCTATCTGGATTTGTCAGCCAACAAGATATGCAGAGTCACAAAAAGAGCTGCAGACTTGTAATCAGGTACCCATAAATACATCACAGAGTGAATCTAGTGACCTGGCTGGCCGGCTGAAGCGGAAAAAGCTCTTAAAGGAGTATTATAGCACAGAGTCTGAGCCCGTGACAAGTGGTGGCCAGAAACCTTCATCAGATACATCGTTAGGAATTTCCCCTTCATCTTCAGATGCAGATATTCATGTTCTAGTTCATGTTCATAAACATGTTAGTATGCAGCTCAATCACTACCAGTATCTACTCCTACTTTTCCTACATGAGTCACTTATTCTACTTTTAGAAAACTTAAGGAAAGATGTAGAAGCTGTGACTGGCAATCCTGCTACTCAGACATCCATTTGCATTGGAATTTTACTTCGAAGTGCAGAGCTGGCTCTTTTGCTGCATCCAGTGGATCAAGCAAATCCTCTTAAGTCTCCTGTTTCAGATAGTGTGAGCCCGGTGGTTCCTGAGGATTTGCCTCCAGAAAATGGAGAATTTTTGTCTTCAAAAAGAAAACCAGTTAGTAGTGGTATAAATCCAATTAGAAGCATTGCTGTTAATCATATGTCAGACAACAGATCTATGAGTGTTGATCTTAGCCATGTCCCTTTAAAGGACCCTTTGCTTTTTAAGTCAGCTAGTGACACAAATCTGCAACAAGGTACTTTTCTGGACTATTTATCAGATAAGCATTTAGGAAAAATAAGTGAAGATGAAAGTAGTGGACTTGTTTACAAAGGTGGCTCAGGAGAAATTGGATCAGAAATAAATGACAGAAAAGATCCATCTTATAGAAATTCAAATCATGTCTTAAACTACCAAGAAGATGCGAACAGGCTGTTGTTGGATAATGCTGGTAATCAAAACACACTTTCAGATAGTTTAGCTAGTAAAGGAAGTGAAACCACAGAGTCAAACATTAAGCCTGAAGATTTGCTTCCAGATGCAGCTTCATCCCCTGACCACCTGGAAATCAGTAAGGAAGAGGCATCTGCAGTTAGAACACTTAAATCACAGTCGTCTTTAAGGTAACATATTATTGGAAGTTGGGGGCTTTTGCTGAGCGTGTCTTGTTTTGAGGCAGAAAACCTCATGAGAAAATGATATAGCAATGTTGTTAACAAAAAGCAGATATCTCTTTGAGCGTATACATTTAAATATAATTTTAAAACTTAAGGTGCTGTGTGCATAGTTTAATGTATTTTAAGATAAACTACTTTGTTATGTAGTAATCTTTTGGTAACCTCGTTTGTTAACAGTGGGAAGCCTAAGGATCGTTGCCCACCCAACTTGCCTCCACTCAGTGTTTCTCATAAAAGCATGAACAGAAGCTCCTCCCAAATCTCACTGGATACCATCTCCCTTGACAGCATGGTACTGGAAGAACAGCTGTTGGAAAGTGATGGAAGTGATAGCCATGTATTTTTGGAAAAAGGTAAAGCAGTCGTGTGTAAGAATTCTTATTATATACCAGAAGCTGCCAAAAAACATGCATACACTTAGGCAGTTCACCGTACTAAAGTACATCTGGAAGCTCATGGCCACTGCTTTTAGTACCTCTTGTGATTGTAAAGGCCAAAGGTAACTGTATTAATCTCATGGTGTCTCAATAAATTTAGTATTAAAGTGTTTATGCAAACTTTTCCTGATACATACATTTTTTGGTGGACTCTATATCAACAAATCTTGTAATGAGAGCAGTATTGAATAATTCTAAGTTAGATAATTGTTAATTACATCCAAACTACCTAACTCTCTGAGACAAGGGACACTTCTTTTTACTCATTTTTTTTACTTTATTAAAAAATAAAATATTATTGTAACCAAATAATAACAGAGTAACAATGGTTAGTATGCTGTGTATCATTACTTTTAAATTTGTTACTCAGTATAAGACATAAACCAAGAAGATCCTTACAAAAAAGAAACTGATAATAACACAAGCTTCCTTTTCAACTAAAATTATTAGTATAAATGAAACAAATTGACATACACATATATATTGCAGTGTTTTTAAAACAATAGAATGCCAGGTGTGGTGGTGCGTGCCTATAATCCCAGCACTGGGGAGGCTGAGGCTGGAGGATCACTGCGAGTTCAAGGCCAGCCTGGGCTACACAGTGAGTTTAAAGACAGCCTGAACTGCACAGTGAAACCTTGTCTCAAAAAGACAAAAGAAAAAATCCAAAACAAAAACCAAAACCCTATAATTTGGGGGAGTCCATTGCTCCTTTTAAGTACATATTCCTGTTTCTTTATAGCTGAGTATTTACACACAGTCAGTATTTATACACAGTCATTTAGATCATAAAGCAACCAACACCAAGGCTACCATCTCTTTTGTAAAGCATCTATATCTGGAAGTTTGATTAGACGGGGCTCATTTATCTGGTGGAGTCTCAATTATGTGATCCTATGACTGGAAGTTTTCCAGACTGGAGCTGGTAATTTTCAAAACCCAGATTATTTTACCTATGATAGGAGTACAAGATCCTTCCATTTCATCAGAGGTGACTAGAGTCCCAGTAAAGGCCATTATAAATGATTTAGCATTAGATGCGTCTCCATAAATAAGATATTGGGGACATTGTAAGCAGGAATAAAATCATGGACCAAAATCAGAAAACGCTGCCACAGACAGAAAGTAGACCAGAGAGAGGCAAATGTGAATTATTTTCTATAGCGCAATTGAAAACAGCTTGGATGAGACAACCAGTAGTATAATAATAAATATAAAAAAAGCCAGGCATTTTGGTACACGTCTGTAATCCCAATACTTGGAAGGCTAAGGCAAGAAGATTGCAACAAGTTTAAAGCCAGCCTGGGCTACATAGTGAGATCTTGTCTTTTAAAAGAAAAGAAAAAAAAGAACAGAAAAGAACAGAAAAGAAGAGAAAAGAAGTATGTATATGTATATGAGAGAACAGTAAGTGTTACTAGTGTAATTGTTGTACATGAGAGCCCTAGTTGTCTGTCCCTTGTCTCAGTTATGGTTTAAAGTCCTTCCTGAGCAGGGTTTGTATCCTCAGAAGCAAATATTCTTCAAAAACAGTATGGCAAATGTCCCTGTTTATTCTCAAAAAAGCAGAGTAATTTTTTTATTTGTAGTAAGTACTTTGGAAGGTATGACCATAATTTGAAAAATAAAATCACCCCAAAGTCACACACTCTAAGAGATATGATCTCTCATTTATTCTCTGGGCTTGTGTGTACAGTATATGCATGTCTCAGTTGTTTTTTCGAGACACAGTACCCGTCACCCACAACTCAATGGAGGACAGGCTTATTTTCACTCACAGTTAGTAGAGGTTTCAGTCCACAGTCAGCAGACTTGAAGGCAGGACAGGCAGCATGGCAGAAGGGAAAGAGCTCATGGCAAAGCAGGCAGGGGGAAAAGGGGGATGAAGGGAAGAGAGAGGAAAATGACCCTTCCAGGCCACCCCCCAGTGACCATTCTTCCAACCAGACTTCACCTCTCAACATCACATTCATATATAAACTCATCAATGGACCAGTGAGTATCACACCCCCATAGTCCAGTCACCTCCCAAAGGCCCTACCCATGAGTGCATGAGGCTTCGGAGGGGTGTCTAGAAATAAACCATGGCCTAGGCTAGGGGGTGGCTCTGGGGCCAAGCCCTGGCCTTTCACGTGCCGCACTTGCATGATATAAACCCCAACGATGCATGTATGTGTTTGTCATCACATATATGGCTTTGTAACTTGCTTTTTATAACACGTAAGCATTTTCCAATGTTAAACTATTTTGAAGGTATTTTTAAACCTATATAAATTTGTTATAAAAATGTATCATGACCTTTTAGGTATTTCCCTAATATTGGATGTTTATGCTGTTTATAATTTCTCACAGTTACAAAAAATACTGTCATTAATATCTTTACTCATCAATTTTTGCTTACATTTTTAATTACTGTCTTTTATAGTCAGGAGTCGCAGGGAGAAAGAGCACAATCAGGACACAGAATTTATAATATTATTTATAAATGGTTACCCAGTTGTTAGACATAAGAAAGTGCAGGAAATCTGTCCACAACACCAAAGTCTATACTGGAAAGGTCCATAGGCCAGCAGTGGAAGCTAGGAAGTCTAAGCCAGCAGGATGAAGGATCTGTGCTAGTAGGTTGAGGGTTTCTACAGTGGAGCCAAAAAGCAACACTCAAATAAGAACCAGGGCTCCTGGAAAGTACCACAGCCACCCTCAGCAACGATGAGGTCCCGCGCTCCTCTGATGATGAGAACAGTCGAGTACATGCCAGGAAGCCAGCATGACAGCTTCTCCTGGAGTTTAAACAGCAACCATCTTCCCCTCTGGAGCCAGGAAGCGATGCTCAACACAAAGACCAGAGCTCCCCAAAGTGAACCGCAGCCACTCCCAGCAGTGAGGTCCCGAGCTCCTCCGATGATAATGCCCAAAGTCATATTGGGGAGCCAGCCTGACAAGCTCCTCCAGGAGAACCAGTGGCTCCAAACAGCAGCACTTAGGAGAACCCACAACTCCCTGCTCTTCCTCTTCATGTCTCTTTTTATGCTGGCAGCCTTCCTCAGGTGAATTGTCTAAATGCAGCACCATGCCGATTTAATTCAGCTGGTGCCAAGTTGACCACCAGTTCTTAATCCATAACACTGTCTTAGAATAGATTCCAACAGTATACTTTTTTTAGGATCTTAAAAAATGTTGACTTCAAAACAATTCATCCATATTCCTGGTTCTCCTGGAACTCTGTGTGTGTGTGTGTGTGTGTGTGTGTGTGTGTGTGTGTGGTACTGGGACTTGAACCCAAGGCCTCACATGTGCTAGGTAACCGCTGTACCACTGAGCTGCATTCCCATCCTTTTTAATTTAGTTTAATTTTTTATTGAATTCTGAACTAAGTCGCCCCGGCTGGCCTCGAACTTGATTCAGCCTCGTGAGTGCTGCAGTTACACACATGTACCCAGACACCTGCTTTTAAACTCGTCATTACAGTGTTAGAGGAACTGATGTTCATCTGCGTGTATCATACACAGACACATGCATACATGTGTGTATACATATGACATTCATATGTATTCATATATATGAAAGTTCTATATTTGTGTGTATATATTTATGGATATATACATATTTATGAACACTTGCACACAAACGCACCTGGGCTACCAGTTTGCCACAGCTCCTAACTAGTCTCCTCACATCTACATAGTTCATTTACAGTTTATTCTGTAGGAAGAATGGTCTTCTAAAAAGGCGAATTTGATTTTTTTTTTTTTTCCATTTTAACCCTTAGAACTTCTCCTTTCTGTGAGGTTATCGAAGGGCCGGGGATTTAGCTCAGTGGCGTGAGCACCTACCTGGCAAGTGCGAGGTTGTGAGTTTGATCCCCGGTACCAATAAATACATAAATAGTTTCCGAGTCTAAAATCGTTAACATCCTGGCAGTGTTGTGTGTGGTTTGGCCCCAGCTTCCCTTGTCTTTGGTGTTTTTGCTTATGCTCACTGTACTTCAGCTGTACTATAGAATGTTGAAGACTTTCTCACAGTTTCTTTCCTGTGATAAGCTCTTCTGCTTCAGGGTCTTACACCTGTACCTAGAAAGCCCTTTTCTTTCTGTTTACCTTAATGAAAATATTGTTATCAAAGAAGCCTTCTTATAACCCTGGACTGGGAGGAAGGCCATTGGAAATGCTTTTACATATTAGCTGCTGTACCATAATCGTATTTCCATGCATCTTCCATGTCGTTCACCTGAGAGTATTTTCTGCTCTGTTGTTAAGCACTCTTGTTAGCAGTCAGTTATATAGTAGTAAATATAATAATAAGTCAAGGCTTGTGCTTTGTAGCTCTAGCTTTTCTAATTTGATTTTTCTAACAGTTAACTTTATGGGTTTTTAAAAGTATTTTTTTGTGACACTTTTTTTTTTAAACTATAGGTAGCTTGAGAAATACTGAAGTACAGCACACTGAGAATTGAGGCTGCTAGGGAGGGATGGGGGTAATCACAGTAGCGATGGTGGTATTAAATTCATGCAAAATACAATTCGAAGTCGCTGTAGGGCGCTGAAGAGGAATGAAGCGGTCAGACTGGGAGGGTGGAGGCGGAGCCTGGGAGGAGTCAGGTGGCTGGACCAGCCCTGCGGCTGCTGTGCGAGAAGGAGATGTGCCGTGTGCAGTGGCGGAAGATTGTTTCCATACTTGCTAAGCTTAGGGCTTTGTATTTATAACCTTTTAATGCTGGAATATTACTTATTATTTGCTAACTGACCATAACCTAAATTTCTTTTCAATTTTTTTTTGTCTTTTTGAAACGGAGTCACGCTACACAGTTCAGGCTGGCCTTGAACTCACTTTGTTACCTAGGCTGGCCTTGAACTTGCAGCGATCCTCCTGCCTGAGCCTCCCAAGTGCTGGGATTATTGGCATGCACCTCCACACCTGGTGTCTTTTCCAGTTTTTTAAACAAGGTGATGTTTGAGAAAGAGTTGACGGGATCATTGATACTTTGGATAAATAAACGTCACTTTGTGGATCATGTGTAAAACTGATCTTATTAGTTTACTGTTGTTATTTCAGAAATTAAAAAGAACTCTACTACCAATTACCAGAGCCCAGCAGAGAGTGTAAGCACCAGGGCAAATCTGCAGAAATATGGTGAATCCTCTCCAGATGCCATTAGTACAAATTCGGAGGGTGCTCAAGAAAACCATGATGACCTGGTAATCACTTCAGAGGAATCATATGAAAGAAATGACATCAACTTTATTTCATATTTGATGTATATGCGTTTTAAGATACTCATGCATAAAGTGAATTCTTAGATGGTGGGTGGTTTACTCTGTTGTTTCTACTTTGTTTTTTTTTTTTAACTTTTTTGATACAGAGTCTCACTTGTAGTCCAGGCTAGTCTTGAACTCATAACAATCCTCTTGCCTCAGCCTCCTGAGTGCTGGGATTATAGGCGTGCACCATCATACCTGGTTTACCCTTTTTACACTTGAGAATGCTTTCTTTTGGAATCGGCTTTTTTTCTGTTTACTTTTCTGAACTTGTTTTTAATCATTTTGAGGAGGGGGGAGGACCTATCTTTTTTGTCTTGTCTTTTATTTTTTTGACCTATATTTTAGTTTCTTTTAAATATGCTTTTTAAGAAAAATTTAAGGGAAAAAGTCCTATAATATGGGACTTTCTACAAAAGAAACTCATTACTATTTTCTTCTAAACCTTTCTGACCTAGTGGGATATTTACAAGAAAGACTTTAAAAATGTATTATGTCTTACTTTTAGTGAAAATCATATTACATGGAAATGTCATGTAATCAATCTTTGTCAACTAAAATAATTTTCCTTGACTGAATGAAAAGACTAAGTTTGTCATTACAGGTTTAGTGTCCTTTGTGCAAAATTTTTAGGACCAGAAGCATTTTGGATTTTTAAAAAAATGTGTGGAATATTTGCATATACATGGTGAGATTCCTGGGAGATGGACTAAGATGGAATATGAACTCTATTTGTTTCATACACATTGTACACACATAGCCTGATAATTTTCTATAAAACTTTTAATAATTTTGTGCATGATCTGAGTGTGGCAGTGTACCCCGATAGTCCCAGCACTCAGGAGGCTGAGGCAGGAGGATTGCCATGAGTTTGAGGTCAGCCTGATCTATGTGGTGAGTTCAAGGCAAAATTAAAGTACTTAGTGAGATCCTTGTCTCAAAAAAAAAAGGAAAACAAAAATAATTTTGTGCATGAAACAGTTTCACAATGCAGAATTTCCCACCTGTGGCATCATGTTGTCACTCAAAAAGTTTCAGGTATCTGATCTTTGAACTAGGGGTACTAAGCCTGTGTAATGTAACTACTGGTTCTGTCAGTCATAGGGGTATTTCTAGTTTGATAAAACACAAATGTATTTTTAGAAATGAATAAATGGTCATTTATTACTTTAATTACTTGGTACACTAATATTATTTTTATGATCAATAATAGATGTCAGTTGTGGTGTTTAAAATTACTGGTGTTAATGGGGAAATTGATATCCGAGGAGAAGATACAGAAATCTGTCTTCAAGTGAACCAGGTGACACCAGATCAATTAGGCAATATCAGTCTTCGGCATTACCTTTGTAATCGTCCAGTAGGTAAGATTTTTTTCAAACTGCTTTGCACATAAAATACTTCAATGTGATTTAAACTTGTTTTTTGTTTGTTTTGCATTTGACTAATTAGTAGTCTTGTCTTCGTTATAAATTGGTTGAAAGAAAATTACATTTCAGAAAAAAGTAATTTTCATATTTTTCTTGGAAAAATACACAGAATTCCATATCTCATATGTAATATGTTGAAATAAATACAGCCTTGTATGGTGCAGAATTATGCTATCACCTCACATTGTGGGAATTGCAGGTCTCTAAGGCAACATCATAGAGAAAAAATTGGGTTTTTGTTTTTTTTTTTCTATGTTAGGCCTTGCAATTACAGTATAACTTTTAAAAAAAAAGAAATTTAGGAATTTTATATTAAGTGTGAATCCTAGAACCATGGAAAATGGAGGAAGCTAAGTTTATATCTGGAGAAGTTTCATAGTAGACAGAAAACTAAAAATAATTTGAAACAAAATTTCAGAACCTGCACCTTATTCTATATCCGTTCTCAGCACTTTTCAAATTGTACACTCACAGTATTTCCAGCTGCATAGTTTTCTTTTATCATTTATAGCTCACTTAATACCATTTCCTATCACTTTGTTTCATTTTGTATCTAACTGAATAAATTGTTTCAGGACACCTTATTTGGGTTGTATAGTCAGTGCTAATATTTTATTTTTTCTCAACTGTCTTAGTTGGTTTTTTTTTGAAGAAGAAGAAAAGGAAAAACAAGAAAGGAGGAGGGAATAAAAAGAAAGCAAAAACAATAAATAGTTTAGCTTGAACATTTTAATAAGCAATGTTAACAAATGTGGTGTTTAAGGAGCAATTTGTACACACCATTAGCACTATGATAATATTGCAAAGTTGGTTTTGACTTTTGGTTTGGTTGGTTTTTTCCCATTATCTGTGGGTCTTGGCGTCCTTGAATGGGAAGATGTACTAGTCACCTTTTCCTCCCTGAAACACAGTACCTGCTGCTCATAAAGGAGTGTGAGGCGAGTTCACTTTGGCTCATGGTTTCAGAGAAGGTTTGCAGACTTGGCTGAAATGGCCTGGTGAAGCAGCACGAGGAGGAAAGCTGCCCGTCCTATGGCAGCCAGGAAGCAGAGAGAGAGGGACACGAATGCAGCCTCCCAGGTCACACCCTCAGTGACCCACACCCTTTACTAGTCCCCACCTGCGAACTCCTGCGTATAATGCCCCTGGGGCCCAGGCACCCACCGACAGCCGCCCCTGAGCACGGGACACTTTTGGTGTACACTTCGGAGCGAGACTGTAACAGGAGACACAGCACAGTTGTTCCAAGGGAGAGGAGGGAGTGGGGAGGAAAGAGTTTTCTTTTTTAATGTGTAACGTTCTTGTTTTACCTCTACTCCAAGATACTTTTTTTGGATAGTGTTGGAGATTGAACCCAGGGCCTTCATTCTGAGCTGCATCCATTGTTAGCCCTTTATAAAATTTTTTATTTTGAGAAAAGGTCTTATAAAATTGTCTTTATCTGGGCTTAAACTTGTAGTTATCCTGCCTTAGCCTCCCAAATGCTGGGATTACAAGTGTGTGCCCTGTACTTATCTGCTGGTTTCTTTTATTACTACATCAACAAGATACTCTAGTTTTTCTTGATATTGGGAAGAACACCTACCATTACCAGTTGTTTCTTAGTTTTTAATTAAAATTAAAATATATGAGGTTTTAAATATTCAAAGACATCTTCAGAATTATATTTGATATATTTTTCTCTGTTATAGATGTTAATGAACAGTAGTAACATTTAAAAAAAATTTTTAGTAACATTAATTAAATGTAATTTTGTACCCAAAATAAAAATTTTGTTTTATTTGTTTGTTTGTTTGTTTATTTATTGTCTTTTTTGAGACAGGGTCTCACTATGCAGTTCAGGCTGGCCTTGAGCTCACATTGTAACCCAGGCTGGTCTCGAACTCACAGTGCTCCTCCCCCATCTCAACCTCCCAAGTGCTGGGACTACAGGCGTGTGCCACCATACTTGGCTTTCCAAAATAAAAATTTTGACAGTAGCTCTGCATGTTGAGTTGTGTGCAGAGACCTCTCCTATGTACATAAATATCCATAGCTTTCCATTTTTGTCAACTTCTGCCTTGCAAATGTGTATGCATTTGTCCTCAGTAAGGTTATTCACACCCATGGTGCGGGAAACTAAAGAGTCTTTCCATCATGAATTTAATTAGTGGGGTGATCTTATGCGGACTTATGGGACAGTTAGCTTTCATACCTCAGAAACAGAAATGTCTTCCTTTCCAAAACAACTAGTTCATTTCTTGATGAATTCTTTGAATTATGAACCTGGCCATCCTTTTCACATTGCTAGGAAGCTTACTTTTGGTCCACCTTTAGCACTGAAGTTTCATATATTCTGGGTTACTAACCTTACTACCTACCTTTACTTTTTCTTATTTTTTTCTTTGTTTACTCATTTTTATCTGATTATACCATGTGCATATTGTTTCCTATATAATTTGGAGGTAGGCAGCATAAAATAAGTAAGCAAAATAGTTACTATGAGTGTCAGTTCAGAAGTAATTTCCTTCAGTAGTTCCACCAGTAGTTTTTTAAAAGTTGTCTATGAGAACTTGTTGAAATTTAAAATTTTCTTTTTAAACTTTGAGTATTTATAGCTCTGTAAGCCATCTCAAATTCTTTTTAGGAGCAAAGCCAAGTCGTAGATAAATGTTATTTTATATATGATCATATATATATATATATATATATTTTGTTTTTGTTTTTGTTTTTTGGGGGGGATACCGGGGATCAAACTCATGACCTCGCGCTTGCCAGGCAAGCGCTTGAGCTGCTGGGCTAAATCCCTGGCCCTTCACATATATTTTTTACAGTAATTTCAGTCTTGATTTGTCTTCTAATAGAAACATTTTACTGAGGTCTTCTCTGTTTACTTTCCCATTATTTAAGGGCCCAATTTAATGAGGAAAGTAAAAACTCTGACTTTGATTGCTTCTTGAGACACAACTTGCTAGTCACTTAAATGCCATGACTGTGTATTGCTACCATCCATTCTATCATTCTGTCATTCTGTCATTCTATCATTCTAAATGTATAGATAGGTGCTCACTCAAACACGTTTAAGAATCTGAGGTATGTATATTAGTTATAACATGTTTTTTCCTATTGCAAGAAACAGAAAATAGAAAAGTCAACACAAATCAGAACTAATAGTGATAGTTTTTGAGTAGCATTACAAATTTATAATTTTTTATGTTCATTTTCCCTAGGTTCTGATCGGAAATCTGTAATTCATTCCAAATCCTCTCCTGAGATTTCACTGAGGTTTGAAAGTGGACCTAGTGCTGTAATACACTCTTTGCTTGCAGAAAAAAATGGATTTCTACAATGCCATATAGAAAACTTTAGCACTGAGTTTCTTACATCTTCTCTTATGAATATTCAACATTTTTTGGAAGATGAAACTGTTGCAACAGTAATGCCAATGAAGATACAAGTTTCTAACACAAAAATAAATTTAAAAGTATGTTAAAGAATAATTTTATATTTTCATGTTATTAATGTTCATACTGCCTTCCTCAATTTAGATTCATGTCTAATAGGGCTGGGGATTTAGCTCAGTGGCCTAAGCGCCTGCCTGGCAAGCGTGAGGTCATGAGTTCAATCCCCGGTGCTGCCAAAAAAAAAAAAAAAAAAAAGATATTTGATTCATGTCTAAGACTATGCCTTCTCTGTAACATACACTGTATTAAAATGAATTTAGCGATCTGTGTGATGAATGATAGAGATCCTTCTTACAAGTTAGAAAATGTCAAAGTAGATCAGGTAAGTCTTGCTATATCATCTAAAGCATATATAGGTATACAGTATTTCTGACTTATGAAAAATACTGACTGAAGTAATGTTGATTTAAAATGTTTATTTTAATTTCATCATTTACTTTAATAAGAACATGCCAATATTATATCTCTTCTTGTAGGATGACAGTCCTCGGAGTAGCACAGTATCCCTTGAACCAACTCCTATAACTGTGCATATAGATCACCTTGTAGTGGAAAGAAATGATGATGGCTCTTTTCATATCAGAGGTATATGAAATCTCATTTAAACAAATGTCTTAAATTTGAAGTTAAATTACATATGTGCTGATCATTTCCTTTTACTTCAAAAAAGTAAATTTCTGATCTGTCAGGAGATCAGAAATTCTTAGAAGAAAGTGGGGCATGGGAGCACATGCTGGTAATCCTAGACTCAGGAGGCTGAGACAGGAGGATTACAAGTTCCAGGCCAGCCTGGGTTACGTAGAAATTTCAAAGCCAGTTTGGGCAGTATTGTAAGACCCCATCTAGAAAACCAACCAACCAAATAAAGCTAAAGAGGCAAAAAACCTGGTTGGTCTGTGGCTATAAACTCATGAAAGAAGACTGTTGCTGAAGTAGGAGCATTGCGAGAATACTTAGTTCATCGTACCCTCGGGAGTTTGGGACCAGTTAGAGACGGACAAGTGAGGCCAACAAAGATCAAAAGATCAGCTTCATTACCTATTGCAAAAGTTGGCTTTAGGTGTTTGTCGGTGGTGATGATGACAGCTTACCTCATCCTTCTCCTCACTCCTCTTGTGTACTTCATGTATTCTAAGCTCTACTTGCAGCTGCTCTGGATGGGATTCAATAAAGCTCATCACTTAGAAATAGGTCCTTTTAGTCTTTTTTCCCTTTGATTATCACAATTCTTCACACTTCCTTGGGAAAGTCTTAAAAAACTAGTTTTTCAGTAAAGACTTTAAGGAGAAACTTCAGATAATGTTTTAGAAAATAACAAAGGTCCATGCCAGTTTCTTTCTTGTGTCAGTGAATTAGATACCTTAATAATTTAGGGGGAAAAAGTACATGTTTATGTGTACACACAGAGCCATCTGTTAGTTACGCTTCACAGCAGTACGCTGGCTTGGAGCAGCTTTGCCATTCAGTTGATGGAGCCCCTGGCTTGCTGCCCTCAGGAACTGTGGCCCTTACGGTATTGGTCTTTAATCAAAAGCATTTTGAGGGAAAGGGGTGTTGTATATTTATATTGATACGTATTTGCGTCTATTACACATTTAAAGATCTCTGATGAACAGCTTTTTCCCTTAGCAACAGACTCTTAAAGTCATTGTAAAATCATTGTCAGTTGCTTCCAAACTGGAAATATTATTGTTTTAATCACTAGTTCACAAAGTGGTATAAAACCTATTAACTCAGAAGAGTATCTCTGTGTTCTGGAAAGAAAATTGACTAGAAATCTTCTTGAATAAACAGGGTACTCTTAAAGTCTCTTGTGAAACATTACTGAGCGTCTGCCATGGTACTAGTAAGAATGTTGACGTAGACTCACTGAGATGAAAAGGTGTTCATGACACTCCATTAAATGAAACAGCAGGTACTAGATAGTGTATGTTATGTTGCCAGTTTCTTACTTAAAAATGCATTTATGCATTGGGGTATCAAGAAATCATGTAGAGTGATGTTGAATTTTTGTCTGTCTTGGAGTGAGATGCTGAGCACATTTTTCTTTTTGTTTAAAAGTGCTTTTTGACTTGTGCTATCATAAAATGTTTCTAACTGTAGGAAATTAAGAACTGGTGATATAATTATGTGAGGTGATGGATAATTAGATTGGTTGTGGTAATCATTTCACTATACTGTGTATATATCTCTCAAAACACGTTGTACACCTTGAATATATGTGATTTTATCAGTTATGCTCAATTTTTTAAAAGTGAACAAAAAAGACTTTCCCTCCCACTGTACACTGTAGCCTTTGTTGTAAGTGACCGCAGTTAATGGATCATTTTTGGACTCTGTCTTTTGTTCATTTGTTCTTTGTGTGTAGTCTTGTGACAGTGCAGCACTTTCCTTAGCCTTATGGTGTCTCTTAGAAAACCTGGCAGCATGAAACCTTTCATTCGTTCTTCATTAATACTGCCATCATTTTATAGGTTGTATTTCCATGTAAATCTTAGAATATGCTTACTAATTTTCACCAAAAAAATACAACTGAGAGTTTGATTGTGATAACATTTTAAAAAAGTATTAATACTTAAATAATGCTTTTGGTTTATACATTTCTTTTACATTAAATTTTAACCCACTGGATTTTTACCGTAACTCTTTGTGATAGGGAAACATTCCCACCATTTTCTTTTTGCAAATGAAGAAACTAAAGTTTAGATAAGTCGGATGACTTGTTAAGGGTGAAATAGCTAAAAAGTAAGCAGCAGAGCCTCACGTGGGGTAAAAAGTCTATGCATTTGTAAAGATCCTGTATGTTTTATCTGTGAGGGGCATAAGTTTGCTTATCAAAGTTTATAATGGCAGAAACAGGAGTTCCCCTAAAATCTTGAAAGAAGTTAAAGCAAATAGAAAGAAATTCATCTTTCTGTAAGTGATGCCAGTCACACTGGTCCTTTACTTGCTGTCTCTTCTGTGTCTTTCCAGCCCTTCTCAGATCTTACTTTTTTTTTTTTGTTTTGTTTTGTTTTTTTGCGGCATCGAGGATTGAACTCATGACCTCGCGCTTGCCAGGCAGGTGCTTAGGCCACTGAGCTAAATCCCCAGCCCAGGTCTTACTTTCTTCTTTCTCTCCTTCCCCATTTCTTCTCTTAACTCCTTTCTCTCTCCTACCTTCTCCTTCCGGCTCCTCTCTTTTTAAAGTTGGCTTTTGGCTGGATGTGTTGGTGCACTCCTATAATCCCAGCACTCAGGGGAGGCTGAGGCAGGAGGATTGCCACAAGTTCAAGGCCAGCCTGGTCTGCACAGTGAGACCAAGGCCAATTTGAACTACATAGCAAGACCCTGTCTCAAAACAAAAAATGTTGGCTTTGAATATGACTCTCATCTTACCTCTTCCTCTTTATCTCCCCACACATGTGCTTTCCTTTCCCTTTCTCTATCTTCCTTCCTGTCATTCTTCTCCACTTTCCATCTCTCCTTCTCTTCTACATCATTTATTTTCTCCTCCCCCTTCTTTCTTTCTTCACATTCTCTCATTTTCCCTTTTCCACACCTGTCAGTGGTTGAAATAAAAATGAGTTTTACAATTGTTTAGCCAATGTTTTTGTTTTTTTTAAAAATTATTATTCTTCAGGAACCTTTGGTTCTCTGTCATTCTCACTGTAACCAGTGTAATCAGTTTTTATCTTTATTTCATGTCGGCATCCTATGTCAGATTTCCCTTAAAAGAAAAATTTTGTCTTTTAAAACTTTGAAAGCAAAATACATTATAAATTATTAATTAGGTAGTATTGTAGCGGCATTATTAGTTTTTTGATGTTGAAAGAAGAGAGGAAAAACTTGTCTTTCTCATGGCCTAGTACCGGGGCTTCTCTTACAGTTATCACCTCCCCTCCCCTCCCCTCCCCTCCCCTCTCCTCTCCTCTCTTGATCTTTTTGAGACAGAGTCTCGCTATGCAGCTCAGGCTTGCCTCGAACTCACTTTGTAGCCTAGGCTGGTCTTGAACTTGCAATGATCCTCCTGCCTCAGCCTCCCAAGTGCTGGGATTATAGGCATGTGCCACCATGCCCAACTCATTTATTTTCTGTCTGTATGACTTTGTCTATTCTGGATATTTTATATAAACAGTTTTTGTATTTTTTTCTTCTTTTAGTTATACATTATCCTAACCCCGTACTTGTATGACAAAATTGCAACTCATTTCAGAGTTTAGCCCACTATAATAAAATAAATCAAGAACAGTCCAAATCTCAGTTTGATGGCATTTACTCATGTAGATAGAACTGTTTCATTTGTATACACATAGTGGGCGTGAAATTGATGTAACTGTGGTGGAGGGTAATTGATGGTATGAAAAAAAGCTTTAGAGGTGTTTGTATTTGACTCAGCCATTCTCTTCTGGACATTTTTTTTTTTAATTTGAAACAGAGTCTCCCTTCACAGTGCAGGTTGGCCTTGAAAAAACTTGTCTTTCTCATGGCCTAGTACCGGGGGCCTAGTACTCATGGCCTCGAGCTTGCGGTGATCCTCCTGGCTCAGCCTCCCCAGTGCTAGGATTACAGACATGTGCCACCATGGCCAAGTGGACATCTTTTTAAGGCGGAAAATTAAACAGATTTTACTTGTCTACTCAGTATAATTTAATTTGGCAAATTGTGCCTTGGTCATTTCATGTGATTTTGAAAGACACAGCTGGCAATCCTATGACCGTATCACAAATGTGAAATGATTTCTGCCTTTGGGCTGTGATGACTGGTCCATCGTTGCCTATGACTCAAGCACTGAGTCTTTTTTGTACATTTTTGAGGTTACTGAGAGGGGGAGGGTCACAGGTGGTAAAGCTCTTTGTCTGGGATCAGTGCTGTCTACTTTTGCCGGCATATGACTGAGCTGACACAGAGAAGATTGAAAAGTGGACCTGAGAAGTAGAGAGAGGGAGGTCCTGAAATGCTGCTTCTGAAGACACGGTATGGATCCCAGTGTCCAGCCATGTCTGACGCTGGCCCATCACTTGTATTCCTGCCACAAAACAAATACATTTTCTTTTTTTAAAACAAGGTTTGGTTGAGCTTCTGTTCACTTGCACCCTAAAGTGTTCTATCTGACTAAAAACTAATATTTATAATTATTTTTTGATGACAGCCTTTTGGAGATAGACTTCGCACACCATAACGTACTATTCACCCATTTAACGTATACAATTCACTGGTTTTTAGTATATTCACAGATGGTGTGACCATTACAACAGTCAACTTTAGATCATTTTCATCACTCAAAAATCCCTATACCAGCACTCTCAATTCATTTTTCCTGATTGTATCAGTCAGCTTTCCTATTGCTAGATATAATACCTGACACTCACCTTAAAGGAGGAAAGGTTTAATTTAGCTCATGTTTCAAGGGATTCAGTTCATGGTCTATAGTCTTCATGGCAGGAAAATCATGGTGGAAGAGTGTGGTGGAACAAAGGTTTTCAATTCAGGAAGTACAGCAGGGGAGCGGCACTAGAGATGAACAGGTGAGGGACCTTATATAGTAACCAAGACCACATTTTCCCATCTCCATGCTGCCCAGACATACCCAGGAGCATGCTGTGCTAACCTGGTAGGCATTTCTTAATCCAGTGAAGTTGCCATTCCAGATTAACAGTCACACGGATACTCAGGAACCACTAATTTACTTTCTGTCTATATGACTTCATCTATTCTGGACACTATATAAATGGGACTGTGCAATATATGGTCTTTTGTGACTGGGTTCTTTGGTTTAATGTAATATTCTCAAGGTTTGCCCAAGTTGTGTCATGTATCAGTACTTCAGTCTTTCGAATGGCCAACATTCCATTCTATGAACAAACATACCACATTTTGTTTATGCATTTATCACTTGATAGACATTTGGGTGTTTTCTACTTTTTTTGACTGTTACAGATAATATAGCTAGAAGATTTCATGTATAAGTTTTTACATGGACATGTATTTTCATTCCTCTGGAATGGAATTGGTGGGTCATGTGATAAATCTGTTTGACCACTCGAGGAACTCAAGACTTTAACAAAGTAGCCATGCCATTTTATTTATTTACCATTAGTAGTGCTTGAGGGTTCCAACTTTTCACATCCTCACCAACACTTGTTATTGTCTGCCATTTTGATTATACCCATGCTACTGGATATGAAATGATGTGCCGTGGTAATTTTGTTTCCTGATGGCTAATGATGTAGGCATATTTTCATGTGTTTATCAGCCATTTCTGTATCTTCTCTGAAGACCTGTATGTTCACATCTTTTGTCTGTTTTGAGTTGCTCATCTTTTTATTGAGCTTAAGTGTTCTATACACAAGTCTCTTATCAAATACATGGCTTGCAAATGTTTTCTCTTGGTCTGTGGGCTGTCTTTCTACTTTTTAAAAATTATTTTTAGTGCTGCGGATTGAACCGAGCATTTCATGAACACTAGGCAAACTTTCTATCACTGAACCACATCTGTGTCTCCACTTTTTTGATAGTGTCCTTTGAAGCGCACCAGCTTTTAATTTTAATGAGTCCAGTTTAATGTTTTGTTTGTTTGTTTCAGTACTGGGGATTGAATCTACAGCCTTTCCTCTGAGCTGCAGTCCCAACCCACTTTTCATTTATATTTTCTCAGAGAGGGTCCTGCTAAGACTGAAGTACTGTTATGTGACGGTTCTCCATCCCTCCCTGCTCAACCACCTATTTGGGGAGTCACTGGGTGGGGCAACACTGACCTGTCACCTTGCTTCAGAGAAGACACATCAGCTCCTCAGCAAGCCCAATTTACATTGCTTAAAGCCAATTGAAGGGACAAAGAAATAGTCTAGCCAGCTCTGTACATATCAATACATGGAGGTAGGGCCAAGTTTATCCAAAATGGAGACAGTTGCTCCCCTTTTCAAGGAGAGTCATCTCTGTGGTTCCCCACAATTTGTATTCTTTTCTAAATGTTTGAAAGAATTCAACAGTGAAGCCATCTGGGCCTGGGCTTTTTTTGTGGGTAGTTTTATTATTGTTATTATTATCATCATCCTCGTCATTAATCGTATCTCCTTGCCAGCTTTCTCTCAGTTCACATCATGTTTTTGAGGTATGTTTGGATAGTTTCTGTCTGCCTGCCTGCCTTCCTTCCTTCCTTCCTTGCTTCCTTCCTTCCTTGCTTGCTTCCTTCCTTC
>RJWT010007854.1:0-27041 GCA_004365215.1 Cuniculus paca
GACTCTAAAGAGAAGTGAGGAGCCAGCCTCTGCATGAGTGGAGGCCTGCAGGGACTGACCTCAACTCCTGCCTGTCCCTCCAAGCTTCCTCTGCAGCAGTGACGCGTGGAAGCCTGTTGCTCATGGGCGGAAGACCACACCCCGGAGACAGGCGAGAGTCCTGCTCCCCATTTACACCATCCAGCTGTTCTAACCCCCAGGGGCTCTACCGCTGCTTCAGGTTCCCTTCCCCCACGCCCCCTTGTCGCACACTTGTAGGTGTCCGCATCACGGGGTCCCCGCTCCCCACATCTCAGGCTCCTGTCCTGGCGTCCTGTGGCTGTCCTGGGAGCGGAAGGGTTACGGGTGTCTGCTGCTGAGTGCAGGCTGCTGTTCCCCAGCATTAAGCAGCTTTAGTGTCTCCTACCCCAGCCCTGATTTAAAATTCATAAATGCTAATCCTTCATAATTTACGGTTTAAAAGCAGCCCCACTCACAGGCCCCGTGGCTACAGCTCTGTCAGTGTAATTATGCCGCCAAGCTGAAATTGGACTACTAACTGAGATATTAAACGGGGGGGAAATCCTCACGCTGGCAGCCGACCCAATTATTCCAAATAAGCAAACAGATTAGTGAGTAATTTTCCAGTTAAATTTGGTGATTGGTGCCAGAATTGTATGTTAAATATTCAGAAGTAAATAGATTAAAGATGAAATGTGGGCCCCCCCTCCCTTTTTCTGGGCTTAATTTACTGTGTATATTAAAACTTTTTCATGAGGAGAAAAAAAGTAAAAAATGATAATTAAAAAATCCAAATAAACCCCTCTGGGCCTCCTGATGCAGCCTGGCAGAGGCCAGAGCTAGGCCCTTCAGCCTCCTCCACTTCTCCCCCCAGGCAGGACCAGCCACATCCTGTGCCCAACACTCCAGCCCTGCCCAGGAGAAAAGGAAGGCGGACACGGGAGTCTAGGCATCTGGGTGAGCCAGGGACTTCCTGGGCCCCATGTGCTGGGCGTATATTTCTTTGCAGAGAGATATCCCCAGACCATCAGTGCCAAAGTCAGATGGTGATAGGAAAACCCAGGCAGGGGTGAAGAGGGAGAGGCAGCTGGTGAGTACTCCCTGCTCCTGGGGGACTCAGAATGCTATGCAGTTGTTAGGTCCCTGAGCCCAGCCTGCCACCTTGGCCTGGCTATGGCACCAGTCTGCTGTTGTGGAGCTGTGGCTGTCCACGTTCTGCCTGGGAGGGGTGCGGGGTTCACCACACACACACACACACACACACACACACATACCTCGCTGGGCCCCTGCTACTACGCTCCTACATTGCTTCCCTCTCCTCCTTGATTCTCTGCAGCAGCACACAGCTATGCATCTGACAGAGAGCCATTGCCCCAATAAGCAAATATGGGAACAGAAGCCCAGAGAGGCCCATGGGTTATCCTGAGGTTCACAGCTCTTTAGGAATCCAGAACAGGGTTTTTGGCTGTTCCGCCTGTGCTCTCTCTGCTGCCCCCTAGAGGACACAGGGTTCTAGCACAGGCTCACCCTGAGCAGGGGGACATCCTGCAGACAGGCTGGAGCCAGGAAGCAAGCAGCGGGCTGGGTCAACAGAAGGGACAGAGGGCAGAAATGTGCAATGGTCCATGGGCCCAGTCTAGGAAGAAGGTGCTGTGGTGAGAGGGGCCTGCAGGAGGGGAGGAGGGGGGTGAAGCTGGTAGACTGGGAAGGGAGGACAGCGTTGGGTCAGGGCCTCCAGCCTGTGTCCTCATTCCCCTGCCCCTCGGCATGCCAGTCCCAAGCCTGGCGCCAACCTTTGGCACAGCCTCCTCCAGGGCTACTCCCTTTGTCTCAGGGATTCTCTCCTGAGCCAATGCCCAGCCAAGAGAGGGTAGATGGGGGGAAGCTGGGGAGCCCAGAGGCTGCCCTCCCCTCTTCAGAGCTTCCTCCCTTTCCTGGCAGAGGTCTCCCTGATGCCCAACAATGCCAGGGAGACTTGCTGGCCTACAGGACCTGCCTGAGAGGCGGGGGTGGCCCCAACTGCTTCTCCCTCCGTGGACACACTGAGGTTGGAATCACAGGATGATGGCCTGGCCCAGGTCACAATGCCCCACATAAACACAGGCCAGGCAGGCAGGCTGCGGAGCTCACGGTCCAGGCAGAGAAAGACGTGTGGGAGGACAGAGAGGCTGTGTCATGCCCACCTTGGGACTCCTCTGTTGGCTCTCTCTGACCCATTTGGGCTTGCTCCCAAACATGGCCTACGAGGGCCCCCTGTGAATCTTTAATAAAACACTCCTCCTACACACACAGAATCCTCTAAGGGTTACTTGCCAACCTCCACAATAAAGTTGCTCCTCCTAGACCAATGCTTTGAAATTTTAAAGAAGTGGTCGAGCCCTTTCTGCAAACAAAATCTTACACAAGGTCTTTATGCAATGCAAGTAAAAGCAAAGCTCAGGTTAAATGTCTTAATTTTCCATTCTTGCCTCCACATCCTGAGTCACCCCCGGGGAAGCTCTAGAACGCCATCATGGAGGAGGCAGCAATGGGAAGTTGATCTTCTAGATCTGATGCCCAGATTTCTCCTCTCAAAGGCCCTTTTATCAATAGGTTCAGCCGGCTGCATGTGCTTTTGAACACCAGGACTGTCAGTAAGGAGAGGCAAAGCCATGTCCATCCAGGGGCTCCTGGGATAGTTGTTACAGCCTGGAGGGCTTGTCCAGCTTGTGGTTAGCTATGGCCTCACTCTCTTTCTCAGGAAGTTTATAACTAAATTCTTAAAGAATTCCCTAGGAGCCACCAGTCAGGGTTCAGAGAGTGAACGGGCCTCACTATCCTGCGGGGTAGAGGCCTCCCTGGTTCCTTTCCTCTGGGGTCAAGGCAACGAAGACCTCCCTCTGAACCCCTTCAGGGAAGATGGGTGGAAGGGCCTGCATCATTGTCTTCACATCCTGGGCTCTGACCAGGGTGCAGGGAACCCAAAGTATGCAGATTTCCAGTTTTTTAGCTCTTCTGTCTCTGTGGAAAAAAAAAATCCACAAAATAATACAACACAACAATAAATTTATTGAGCACTTAACCACATATGGGGAAATGACAGGTTACTTATCAGCCTGCCCAGTGGGTGTGCTCCCAGGTGTGCCTGATGACCTCTTCTGACAGAGAATGAAAGTTCTCAGTTTCTTCCACAAGCGCCTGGCCCAACTGAGTCCCGGTATGGCCCCTCCTCTCCTAGTAAACAGAAAGGCATGTTACCATAGTAACCAGTCCTCTCCATTTCCACTTTCTCATTGATGTGCTTTGGATTTGGTAGGAATATAATTTGGCATGAAAAGCTAAGATTATTCCTTAACTAACTTCCAGTATTTTTAACTGTTTCCTACTTAAGACTTTCCAAGGGACGCTTTATTTTCTGAGTATTAAAAATAATAATAACAACAACCAAATGCATCAGAAAACAGTGGTCAAACAGAATTAGCAAGTGATTACTAGACCAGCTGATATGATTCAGGGACGTCTAGATTCCTTTGCACAAAAGCCCCAGCTCTTTAGGATATAATTAAGCTGCAGGTGGGGCCTCTGTCATTGGGTGGGGAGAGTTTTTGCAATCACAGGGCAGGCTCTCTGTGCAGGACACCTTGCTAGACCCCAGAGGGACAATTCCCCTACAATAGGCAACTCTTGCCACATGGTTTTGGTCATCAGAGAACCTATTCTGCTGAACACACAGAGGGTCACACACACATATCGTTCAGTTCCTTGTGCACACAGGCTTTCCAAACACTTGATGTGATACCCACACTGTGGCAGCTTTTAAGGTACTAACCACCTCACAAAATTTCTGAATATTTACCTTGGCTCTTGCTGACTCCAATGGACCACATCTTTAAGACACTGAGACTTCCTGCCCAGTTCAGGTTGGTATGAGAGTGCCTTGGCTGAGGTGGTCTGAGCAAGTGGGAAGGCAAGGAAGGGTCTTCACCTGGAACCTAAATTTTCTGTGGAGGAGGAAGTCACTGAGCTCCCAGGATCTGAGGATCCTGTAAGCTGAGAGGCTTCAAGGGCCCAGGTAGGCTCTGAGGGGAAGAGCTACAGGAAAGAAGATTAGGAGATGCACAAGTAAATAACAGCCTTCCCCAGAGGCCCTGGGTTCACTGTCACTGAGGTCTGTCTGATGTGGGGCCAGGGGACTGGTTAGCTGGGACATTGAGGAGAGGTTCCCACCCACCTTCTGCTCCTGCCCTGGAAGTCTGCTCTCAGCTCTTCTGTCCCAAATCATAGCATACAGTAATGAAGGCTTGGGCTGTACTTGCTTCACCTTCTGGAACTAAAAAACTGAATTCTCACTGGTGGAGACCCAACTGTCCAGGTGGGTGTCGCTGAAAGTCAGGGCCTCTGCACTGGTTTCTGGCCCACAGTGGGGCCTCATATGAACCAGGGCTAGGAATGGTTGTGGGCACTGGGCATCCTCTGACTGCAGTGGCATCTTAGTACCCACCTGTCCTAATTTCCCTGCAGAGCCCATGCTCCCTGGAAGTGACCTTCCCAGCACCATCCCTGGAACCTGATCTTACTTTGCCTCCAAGGCACATTCTCAGCCAACAGTCCCCATAAGGGTAGATGTGTGAGAGGATGCCTTCAGGAATGTGTGCACATATGTAAAGGAAAATAATTTTGAGAAATAATCTCTTACTGAGCATTTATTTTAACAAATGAGGGAGAATGGTACAATGGTTAGGAACGGAGACCCAGAAGCCAGAGTAGCTGGGGGGGTCACAAGCCTTCTTCTTCTATTTACCAGTTATATGATTTGCGGTAAGTTCCTTTCATCTTTGGGCCTCGTTTTCTCCATCTGTAAAATGGGTATATAAGAATAGGAGTTACCTGATAGTTATGACAAAGACTAAAGGGGTTGATACTCATAAAATACTGAAAGCAATAGCTGGTACAAAGGAAGTGTGACAGAATGTCAGCTATTGCTGTTACTGTCATAGGGGACAGAGATTGGCTCTAGGAGACTCCCTCCCACGCTTAAGGATACGAAAATCCACAGAGGTTCAAGTTCTTTCTATAAAATTGTGTCACATTTGCATAGCACATCCTTCCATACACTTTAAATCGTCTCTACACTACTTATAATCCTCGTACAATGTAAACGCTATGTAAATAGTTGTTCTGCTGTATTGTTTCGGGAACAATGACAAGGGGGGAAAAGTCTGCATTTGCTCAGTACACATGTAACTTTTCCCTCAATATTTTCAATTCTTGCTGGTTGAATCTGCAGATTTGGACAAACAGATACAGAAGGTCAACTGTATCATTATCATTGCTCAAAAGTCCACTCGAGGTCAGACACTCAACTAAGCAAAATTTGCAGTTAATCCTCACAACAGTGCCATGAAGTTGGTGTTATTACAAGCCCAGGTCTATAGGCTGAGAGTCTGACATTCAGAGAGGTTAAGTGACTTACTCTAGGCCCTACAGACGTAAGTAGCAGAGCCAAACTTCCAGCTCGATTTCCAGAGGCACCTTAGTGAAGGTGAAGGTCCTACTAGCAATTTAAGCTGCAGGTAGAACACAAAGACTTTTTCTTTATTTTATTTTTGCTTTTTCAAACCCCTGATACTGGGGATTGACCGAACCCAGTGCCTTTGCACTGAGCTATGTCCCCAGCCTCTTTTTATATTTTATTTTGAGACAGAATCTCACTAAGTTGCTAAGTTGACCAGAATGGACTCAAACATGCTTCTGCCTCAGCCTCTCAGAGTGCTGGGGTAACAAGCATGTGATGCTATGCCTGGATACAACAGCCTTTTCTTCAACAAGCAAATCCAAAGACATTGAGCCCACAAAGACCTCCCTAAAATCTGCAAGAGGGCAATGAGACACCTATCTTTTCCTCCACAGTGGCCACACAGCAAATGAGAAGTCAGAACAAATTCCAGGACAGCCAGGAAAGGACCTTCCTTTTTGTGAAACCCCATGTACCTCATCTGTCAACCCTGTGCTCCCTGGTGACCCAGGCACGGGGATGTTTGAAAGGGAGCCTGTCCCTCTGGAAAGAATCTCATGTGGCTGAGCTTGGGACGCCCATGGCCATCTGGGATCTTGTTTCGAAATCTTTCTTTCTTCAGTCATCGGTCAGACCTCCATCCTCAGCCCCACCCCTTTTGCTGGGGTCACCATCTGTGGAACGTCGCTTGCACCCGTGATGGCCAAATTGTTTTACTAACGTGAATCACTAAAGCCTTCAGAGCACGAACACCGCACTTAGAGGATCACTGGCCCACCCAGAACCCACTACATAATATACTGACTGTGGACTCACCTTGGTGCTGTCCGAACAGGGCAGGGGTGGCTGCCAGCTTGCTCTGCCCTGGAAGCGCTAGCACATTCCCCTGGCTCCTCTGTGGCTGCACAGACCCCAGGTAGGAGAGAAAGCAGGCAGAATGAGAGCGCCGCTGCCCCTGGGATGGCCCTGCCTGGTGTGGAGGGGGCAGCAGGTGCAGGGCTGGGCAGCAGGGCCCCACAAGCAGGAAGGTGGTGGAAGCAGGACTGTGCCCGGAGCCCCAGCACATGCTCCCTTGTTCCTCCAGGCTTCAACACGAAACACAGATTCATATATAAAACTCTAAGAATTTCAAGGCTGCAGGCACAGGGCCTGAAACCCAAAGCACAGAGCCTTTCCGGGCCTGGGTCACCACATTCAGGCCACAACACTGTTTATCAGCTAAGTGTCACCAATCTGCACCTCCACTTCATCAGGCCCCCTGCTTCAGCGGCTCCTCCCCAGTTCCGTCTGTCACCTCTTGCCCCACCTTGTGCCCCAGCCATGCCAACCAACATTCACTGCACCATTCCTTTTTGCCTCTCCTCCTTTGCCTGTGTTGCCGTCTGCTGAAAGTCCTTCCCTGCTCCTAGGAAGAGGGGTGTTCCTACTCCACTGTTAGGCATTTGTCCATTTGGTCGCCAGCCTTTTGATGTCTTTCCTGGTCTCTAAGAAGGTGGTGAAGATTCCATTTTTTCCTCTCACTGAACATTATGCATGTGTTTCCACATTCAGTCACTTACTTGTTCAATATGTATTCATCAAGCATCTATTATATTTGGTTAAGCCTGGCTGATATCCTGACCCTCCCTCGAGGAATAATCAGCTCCCACAGGTCACTGTCTGATTTCTCGTTATCTTCATAGCCTCAGAGCCTGGAGGCAACTAATAACTATTTTGTTACAGGGTGAATGAGTAAATATCTAGCCAAGATCACCCCTACTCTTCCAGGCCCGTCTCTACTGATATTTTGTGATGTTTTTGAACTAGCAACTGGTCACCAGGGCTTGGAGGCATTAGGGGGTGGCCTGGGTAGCCTGTTGGGAATGAGTGGGCTTTGAGTAGGGCATCTGGGGCAAGCAGCAGAGGTCAGGGAGGCAGAGCTAGAAAGAGTCAGCAGGCACCAGAAAGGGCAGGATCTGGAATGCCTTGGAGGCAATTGGGAGCCATGAAAGGTTTCGGGTAGTCCAGTGACTTGACTCTGTTTTGGGGTGTGGCTCTGGGTGCTGTCATGAATGGTTTGGAAGGTATAGAACAAAGATAGGAAAATTCATTCAGGCAGATTCTGAGGTAGGCAGGAAAGTAGTTTGGGCTCAGTAAAATTAGCTATAGGGGCATGAGAGTTGAGGGATGGGGTTGTGAATATTCCAGACCCAGGGGGATCCATTCTTTATCACTGCCTCCTCCCCTGTGCCCAGCCACTGGTAACGAATCCTTCTAGGGCCAACAAGGATTGGACTTCATCTGTCCCCGTGTTGCTTCCGAAGTTCATTTACCTTCATAAACTATTAGGAAATGTAGTAACATTCAGTACCATGAGATGAGGTATTTGGTTCTAGATTTTCTAGGCATTGTTTTGGTTTCTGGTAACATATACACAATCGCACAATATAAAATATGTACCCATGTACCGTGTATACAAGTGAGCACATGATGCGTTCACTAAGGGACACATCACAGGTGTGTGTACACAATGCCCACATGATACATCACCCACCTCTGTATCATGCACGGGCAGGGGTGGAGCAAGGGACAGGGCAGCTGTCATTGCAGTCACCACCAGAGTGCCCACCGCCACTCTGCTTCTACTGGGGTCAGTCCACCACGACCTCATCCTGACCACACCCTCAGTGTGTGATTCTGACCTCACTCTGTTCCCTCAGGGTTTTCATGCGTCTGAACCTCACTATTTCTTTCACCCTGCCCTCCAATCTGAATGCCGTGCTGTCTTCATCTGACCCTGATCTCGCCTCCTCACTCCCAGGAACACACCCTGACTTCACACATCTCGGCCTTACGTCGACCTCAGCCATCTCCGAGCGGGTCTCGGACCTCTTTGGTCAGGTCCAGGTTCTTGCCCTGTGTGTGCTGAGGGGGAGTCATCACTGTGGGCCTGTCTTGGAGGTGAACTGAGCTTCAGGGCATCAAGAAAGAAGCGCGAGTGGCCCCACTTACATGTTCTTTCTCTGGCTCTACATCTGATCACACTGCCTCAGCTGCCTTAAATTGTTTTGGAAAAGAAACAGGATACAAACTGAAATCAACAGGAAGACTCCTCGATCATGACAAAAACATTTCAGTTCGCCTCCCCACTCCATCCTGAGGCATGCGTACTGGAGCTCTACCTCCTACCCTCCACTGCCTGCTTCTGGGTGGCTCTTGCCCGGCTGCCCGCGGGAACAGGCTGAGGCTGGATTCTCACCTGGATGGAAGCCTGGTGGCTGCTGGTGACTGGTTAGGGTGGGGATCCAGAGCTGGAGGCCTGCGGGCAGTGGTCTGACTTTTGTTCACATACCAAAGCCGGTGCTGTGTCTGCCGGGGACTTTTCAGTCCCGCTGTCAAGTCCCTTTCCACTCTGAACAGGGCAAGGGGACAGAGGGCCAGGCATTTCCCAGGATTCTGAGCCGGCTGGGAGAGCTGGCCTGTGGAGTGGACACGCACGGCAGGCAGGGGGCGCCACAGGCCCAGGGCCCTGCAGGTGCGGCAGCACAGGAGAGGTTGGACCTGCCCGGCTCCCCTGACGGGAATCTCAAACCCGCTTTCCACCGTTAGTGCGGTGACTCCCTCCGTTGTGTCTCCAGCTTCCTCTGTGCTGCTGGGGACTGAGACAGTTCTCTGGCCGCGGTCTCTGCGGCCCCTGTGCCTCACTAACACAGGTTCTGGATGGACTCTGCCTCGAACCCGGGCACCACGCTTAGGTGCACTCATCCTGCCTTTGCTTCTTGTGCATGCCCGCGAGTGTGCACCCGCGCGCGCGCGCGCGCACACACACACACACACACACACACACCCCTCTAGGGAATGAGCTTTCAAGTCACCCACATTTCCCAGACGGGGGAAGTGTGGCCATTTAAGCACAAACTACTTACCATTTTAATTCTTTGAACAGAAATCTTCCCTAAATGTTTTCAAATCTCCCTTGACTACCGATATTTTTATTTCTTTGTATTCAAATAAGAGAGATGCAAGGTGAAAATCTGGCAGCTGGAGGCGATTTTGAAGCCACTCAGGAGCCACTGATAGGGAAGGAGATGCACACAAGTGTGCACACACACAGGCTCGACGAGGACGAACCTCAGTGGCCTGAGAGGGGATAATCATCTGTACCCAGCATCACCTGCTCATAGAAGAAAGGACAACTGTATCCTGAATCGTTTTTCTGTTTTATACCTCATGCAGCTTTCTTCATAGCAGTTATCTCTCTCTCTCAAAAATTTTTTTTTAATTTCTTTGTTGTCTGTCTCCACAGCTACAATGCTGTGCTATTTCAGGCTGTGCTGTTCACATCTGTCTTTGGGAGCAATGTACCCCTTTTCCAGAATTGTGCAGTGTGCAACCTGTGTAACCACACACAGCTGCCCTGCTACCTTCTTTCATTAAAAGGCAAACTTCATAACTGACCCAGCATCCAGAAGATAAGTGATTCAATGTCCAGAAGAAGGCCTGGAATATAGCAGATGCCTAACATATATGGTGTTTGTTGAGTAAATTAATGAACATGCTTCTCCCTGAAGATGCAGCTTCTCGTAGCCTCTAGACCCTCTCCTAGCCCCAACTCAGCTGAGAATCAGAAAGGAGCCAAAGTGCTCTGAATGATACCTAAGTCCCACCCAAACCTTACTTTGAGGGGAATTCTCATGGTCTTGGCCAACGTATGTTTCATCCTCTTTCTCAAGTCTTGAAGTTCGGATTTCTAGTCTTTGTGCTCTAAGGTTGACTCCAAACTCACTGAAAATGAGGAATAGTATGAAGAAGTGAGGATGCTGTGGATAGAGGCCCTGAAAACTATGGTCTGGGGTGTACATTAGGAGAGGGGAAAGAGATACCATAGGCGTCCACCTATAGAGCTCAGACCCCTAGTACTGGGCGATTCCGGGCAGGGACAAACAGTCCTGTAGCCATAATAGCCTCAAAGTGCATCATTATATTAAGCCTCCAAACATAATGGTGACCTTGCTCATCACCAGAAGATTAAATCCCGTCTGGAATGGTCTCTTAACAAAGCACATGGTATTCATTTTTTATCTGATTCTTCCAAGTGGCTCCCATCCGGCTCATTCTGCACACCCCAGCCTACGGGCCCACACTAAACCACCCAAAAGCCAGGAGAGTGACACACCTGTGTTGTCTCCAGTGACCTAGAGTGATGTGTAGGCACAATCATGGCACCTTGCTCTCCCGTGGCCTCTGCATCTTCCATCGTGGGTTTCTAGTTCTCTCTACCCACCCTTGCCCCTCAGTGAGGTGGATTCTTGTGTCCCTGCAACAGTGATTAATTGGCCCGACCAGTTTAAGAATGCTTATTTGCACACAGTTATAAAGTGTCACAATATGTCTCGAATGCAAGCGGCTTCCATTAGAAGCGGAACGGCAGAGCGGGAAGCGCAAGTAATATTTCCTTAAAAGTTCATCGTAGGCAATGGGGTAGTGTGCGAAGCTAAACAAATCCAGGCAATAATGGAAATGTAGCATGAAATTACTTCTGTAAACAACAACCATTCATTATTTGAACATTTTTCATAAACCAGCAGGCAGAGAGAGGGGCAGGGGCAGTAGGTGGGAGGGCGGTTGCTGGGGGGCAGGGCCTGTGCACCCACTGGAGATTCCGGGCGGAGCTTTCCAGGGCTCCCTGTGCCCATCTGTCTTGGGAAAAACGCTGAGGCTCGGCTCCATTCTGCCCCAGCGCCCGCCGTCAGGTTCCCTTTCTTCATTACGCAGCAGCGTCGGCGCAGGCAGAGGGAACGTATGATTTAAGGAGGAAAGAGAGACCCACTACTTAATGTTGATTTGGCAGAGTGTATAACCCCGGAGAGAAATGTAAATAGCAGCCTGCAATAACATGACAGCCCACTAATCATATTTACAAACGATATTAAATCTGTCCACACGCAGGCCTGCCTGCGGATTGGCCGGGCCGTAATTGTCATTGTAACCAGCGCCGGCTTATGGGAGGATTTAACTGCAGTGATATAAGGTGAGTTGCGGGCTTATTATGACTTTATTATTACCCGGTTTATGTTTATTAAAACAATTTGTCATGCAGAGCAGGAATGGAGGAATGGGGGCATTAAATCGTGCCATACTCAACCTGGAGAGATGACTCCGGGGATGAATGGCAGCAGGCTCTGATCCTCCACTCGGTCCCTTTTGGAGCTCGGGGCCCCTCAGCCCTGGGCACAAGGAGCCCTGACCTGGCCGAGGATGGTCACTCTGCCAAAACCTCAGCGCCCAGTGATACACAGCCAGGAGTCTTTTCTGCGGCTGCAGTTGCCTTTTGAATAGGTGTTGACTCAGAACAGTGATGGGAAGGACCAGGCCCCAAGTGACTGCAGGGTATTTGCAGGACTGGCCATAAAGGTGGACCCTGGGACTCCTCTGCTGGCCAGGGAAGGAGCCAGGTCTACGAGGGAGGCGGCAGAGGCTCAGAGCAAAAGGTTTGGAAGAAGTTTAATAAAAGCTGCTTTATTTTCTCTGGGGGTCCTTATTGGTTATTATCAAATTTATTTCATCCCCAATCTTTGTTCTTTGGTGAGGGAGGAAGGGTGTGGGTGGGCCTGAGAGGAACAGGTCCACATGACTAGTAAATAATACTCCCTTTCCCCAATCCAATTACCCAAGGCAGAGAGGCGCAGGAGGTGGGAGGCTGGGCCGAAGCTCCCCGTGCACAGGGGCTGCAGCCTCAAGTGTGGACATAAAAGTCACAGCACCTGGCTGCCAAATCCCAGAAAGGCACTGCAGCTGGAGATGGAGGGCTGCGGTCCCCAGCCTAGGGGCATCTGTACTGAATCTTAACACTGTCACAAAAACAGAAATGTGACTTGTGGTCAGGGCACCCGCGAGAGGAAACAGGTGAACAGTGCAAAACCAATCTGCACGGACCAGGTAGCTGCTTCTTGAGTGAAAAATATCTCCTTCCCTTCAGGGACTCCACAGCCCTTACAGTGTCCCTGTGAATATTAAAATTAGAAGGTGTCACTTCCTCTAGGCAGGGGCAGGCCATGTGGAGCCCATGGATTGGTGAGCAGAGCAAAGTCTGGATCCCAACCCTCTTCAGCTCCCTTAACCCTTGTGAGGTAATCAACCTGTGCATCTGTACCTGTGGGCCCTACCCTCTGCCTGCAGTCTCAGGGCTGAAATAGCATTGTTTCAGGAACTTGCTGGCTGAACAAAGTCTCTGAAGCATTAACGTCCTGGGCAATGAAGTGGGGGTGTCTCCAGAGCGAACAATGGAGAGTGAGAAAGGATGTTCCCCTATCACCATCTGCTAGGAAGCGTTTACAGGGCACAGGCCTCGTGGCGGGTGAGCACAGGATGGGAGAGATTGTGCAGGCTTCCCTCTGGGCTCCCGAGCGCTGCTGACTGTGGGACAGGCTGCCACGCTCCTAGCAGGGTCTGCTTGAGGACCTGGTCCCCTTTTTCAGCCCCACTCCCCCAGGGCATGGGACACCTGGCTCCTAGGTGGGCATAGCATCACTTGGCCACCTCTGGTACCCTCTGCCCCGCCTCCTCCCTGCCTAGCTGGGGGTCCTAAGACTGGCTCTCTGGGTTCTGGAGGTCCCTTCCTTGGTCAGAGCTCAGTCTTCACTCGGGGCAACCTCCTGGCTTCTGACCTGTGCTCCTAAACCTCCTGCATGGGGAGCCAGCTGTCTCCTGGGGTGGCCTCTGTGGATGTCAGACACCGTCTCCAGCATGCTCCGCCTCTCAGGGGGTCCCCAGGGTCTCTTGCAGCTTTGCTCCCTGAGCAGCTCTGAATCCTCCCTGTTGGAATCTTGCTTCCTGGAGTTCTGGGGTTCCCCAGAACCCACTTTTGAATGTGGGTCCCTCCCAGCAGAGTGCTCCAGGATTGACTCCCCCACCCCCATAAGTGCAGCCCAGGCAGAGGTGGAGGAGTTGGGCCCCCCACTCAGGGCCCAGCTCTAGGGTGGCTGCGAGGACACCCGCTAATTGTAGACCCGATTCTGTGGGCCTGTGGAAGCCTGTGGGCCTTGGGTTCCTTTTGTCTCACTTAAGAAAAGAGTCGCCAGCAGTGGCTCAGAGGAGGAACAATAAGCCTTTATTGCGGCTGCCCTTCTCCTCAAACACTCAACCTGCCGGCCGGCGGGAGAGACGTGCTGGCAAATTAAAAGTCTCTAAACTTTCTTTATGTCTCCTTGGACACTCCTGCGGCTTTAACGCTGAACTGGCTGGTCTGGCTCAGCGACAAAGAGGCTGTGCTGGGGTCAGGGCCAAGGCCAAAAGGGCAGGGAGGATCTGAGACACTGGGTGGTGTGGGGTGGGCATGGTCTGGGTGGGGGTGTCTGAGGGTGGTTCTGGGGCCCCATGGGCTTGGGAAAGCTTCTTAGGGTGGTCGGTTTGGGCAAAGGTGTGGGGCCCTGCTTCCTAACAGGCTCCATTGATTGTGAGCGGCAAATCTGAGTCCTCTCGTGGCTTGTTCCAGGTCTTCAAGGAGTCTTGGCCCCCTGCAGCAGCCCCCACCCCACTGGGTCCTCAGGTTGATTGTATGGGAATCAACACTGAATCAACTTTCCCACTGGTGGGAAAGTAGGGGACTTGCCAAAGTGAGCCCCACTAGCCCCCCAATCTTGGCTCAGCCTCTTTGCTGGCCAGGAAGCAGCAGGAAGCACCAATAGCGAGTGAGACTGGGACAGTTCCCAGCAACATCTGCTGTCTGGACATTATCAACGGCCCCTCTTTTTACTTCCCAAAGTGCCAGGGTCTTCTGTGTGCTGTTGAGCCTGGGCCGTGTCATCCTTCTGGCAACAGCAGAGTCACAGCACCATGCTAAGCCCCACTGGGCCATCAAATTCCACATCCCACCGTACATACAACAAGTGCCAGGATTTGCCTAATAGAAATGACTTTGGAAGAGTACTGGCTGGGAGGGAGCACACAGGAGCCCTTTGAAGTGCTTGGACATCTAGAGCTTGATCTGGAAATGGTTACATGAGCAGACATAGATGCACCAAACTATCTAATTGCTCTGTAAATGTCACTTACCTTCTTCTCATTGGCCTGAGCACTCACTGCAGGGGAATAGGGACCATCCTCAATTCTCCACTGTATCTTTCATGGCTCCTGCTAAGGGTTTGGCTCAAAAAACTGATAGTATAAAAGCCTCCTCTCCCCAGTGCTAGAAAGGGCAGCAGGTCTGAGTGACCTCACTGCTTCCCAGGAAAACATTTTACCCTGCTTTACCAATATCCCAATTACAATCTCCCTTTTGGTGCCACTCCCACAACTGTTCTTCCCCAGGAGGTGGAGGAGTGAGGCCAGAATTGGGTTGTCTAGGCTGAGACAAGGCCTGGAGTCTTCAGAGGTGTTGGGAATGGAGTGTGGCTTGGAGATGGCTGGAGGGCAGTGTGCTGTCCTTGGCGGGATGGGGTGGAGTTGAAAAGCTGAGCTGCTGGAAGGAAGGCCCTGCAGTGAGGCCCTCAGTGGGACTGGCTTTCTGGTAGAAAGAGGACTTCAGCTTTAGGCCAGGGGTACACTGTGCACACCCCATACATGGACCCTACCCATGGGAATACACTGTCTGTCTCCAGCCTCCATAGGGTTGGACTTGCAGGCTCCTCTTGGGGGCAGGGCGTCTTCCCTCCATCACTCTATCTGATTGTCCGCTAGGCTAGTTTTTGGCAATTTCTTGCTCCGTTTCTTTAATCCCTGATTCTCTTCAAGCGCAGAAGGCAGAGGAAAAAGCAGAAGGCCCAAGGTGGGAGGTGGGCATGGGAGGGGCAGTGAACAGAAATGGAGGAAGTGGCTCTGCCGAGGCCTGATACACGGGGCGGGGGACAGCAAGGACCTGGGAGGATCCAGACTGGAGCTCTGAGACCCAGGGCTGAGGTGGCCTCCTTCTTGACCTCTCCAGGATGGGAGGTCAGTGTGCACCAGTGCTGTGGGGCTGCAGTCATTTTTACAAAGCCGAGAAAAGAGCTTTGGAATCGGCAGCACCAAGAGCAAAAGCCAGACAATTGGAGAGAAGATGCTGTCAGAATAGCAAACTTCCAGGCCCAAGTTGAGACTTCAGCAAGATCAGTCCAGAGCTTAGACATATCCTAGGCCAGTGTGGAGGGTGCACAGGCCCCAGAATGGTGACTTCAGTGGATGCTTGGGGCTGGAAGAGAGCAGGGTCAGGTGACACTACCAACCTGTGTACTCCTGCTTACTTGCCCTACCTCCCTGTTAAAGCCTCAGAAGCCTTCCTGCTTGCCGGGAAGGTGTGGGAGGGGTGGCAGCATGAAGGCAAGCTCTGGAGAGCAGAGCTCAGCTTCTTAGAGGAAAACCCTATTGAGAAGCTCCAATCAAGGCACTAATTAGGCCACTTATTTTGCAAAAGTCCAAATTAAATGGAAAATTTGGTGCTAATGAAAATGTTCCATTTTCTCCTTTTATTAAATCTAGCTCTGTGCCTTCCAAGAGTTTGGGAATAGCCAGCCCCTGATGGCTTTCTCACAGCCAGTTCATATCCTCTGATTGTAGAGTTGCTGAGACAGAACACACTCCCAGGGCCTCCAGTTACTGGCTCAATTGAAAAATGTCCTTCATAAGGCAACAGTATTAACCCAGCCCAGCCATCTACTTCTTCAATCCTACCATCTCTGCCAGCCTTTCCTGGCCAGGCACCATCAACTGTGTGAGAACCTAGGAAGGAGGGAGTGCTCCCAGTAACTGGGCTTCTGGTCTACCCCTCTTTTCCAAAGAGCCTGTGACTCCACCTCTTTAGGCTGCCTGCCTCCTGACAGATTCCTGGGAAGGTTGAGACTCTTAAGATTATGTCCAGACCTACACTTGGAATCTATGGTTACCATCAAGCGGCAATGGGAAACTTAATTTGCCTCTCTGGACTTCATTTTCTTTGTCTCTAAATTGGGGGTAATGCTACTTTATGGCTCTGAGAGTGTGGTAAGAATATGGGTGTGGGGAATTGGAGAATACCTGACACCCAGGGAGGGCAGTATCTATCTATGGCCAAGTTCCTCTTTGAAGCATAGTGTCTGGGGTGTGGGCTGGGTGTTTCAGGACATGGGTTCTGGCATTCTAACCTCTCCAAGATTTCCTCTGGAATGTTTGGGGAGGAGTCTATCAAAAAGCTCACCTACTCCCAGGTGGGTACCAGGGGAAAAGCAGCCTATCTGGCCTGGTCAATAGGATGTTCAGTTTGGGAACATGGTTATCAGTTATGGAGAGACAAGAGGGGTGCATGCAGAAAGTTCTTTCAGACAAGCAGACAAAAGGATAGGAACAACATTTGGAACTGCCCCTCCCAAAGCCTAATTAAAAGTGTTAACCTACAGTGCTATCGGAAGGTGACGGAACCTTTAGGAGGCAGGGCTTACTGGAAGAAAGTTAGATCATTGGAAGTTATTGGAGGAGTGTCCTTGAAGGGGATACTGGGACCCTAGCCCTTTCCTGTCTCTCTTTGCTTCCTGGCCACCATGAGGTGAATAGGCCTCTTCCACCATGCACTTCCACCAGGATGCCACAAACCCTGCCAAAAGCAATAGAACCAATTGACCATGAACTGAGACCTCTAAAACTGTGAAGCAAGATAACCATTTCCTTCTTTAAAAATTGATTAATCTCAGGTGCTAGTTACAGTGATGGAAGGTTGACTAATACAAACACACAGGGTCAGCCCCTGCCCTCTTCAGTGCTGTGGTGAAGGCCTTGGCAATGGTGCCCCAAAGAGATCTAATTATTCTACCCATAAAGAACCTGTTGTGTATCCAGCCCTGAGCTAGCGGACATTAGGAAGAAGAGCACCCCCCCCACACACACACATACCCGATACCCAGATGAGACATGAGGATATCAGTTGACTTCTCTTTCATCTTTCCGTCCTTTCTTACCTTGTTCTATAATTTCTAGTTTCCTAATTTTCTACATGATCATTTCCTAACCCCCACCACACAAGGTTGCCTTTCCATCTATGTCACTCCAAACTCCTCATGAGGATTATTATAAGAGTCTTCACACTCCGGTCCCTTCTTATTCAGGAAAATTTTTCTAAAATGAAGATTCGAACTTTTGACTGCCTATTTTAATTACTGTAAAACGCCCGGGATGTTTAGGATAAACTAAAACTTGATTGTTCACATGTTTTACTCCTCTATTACCTCCTGGCCTCCTTCTGGTCATGTTCCCCTTCATCTTACCCTACTCTCCAGTCACACCAAACAGATGTAGTTTCTCAAATGAAAAGTGGTTTCTCATACTTCAGGTAGATTCCAGTTCTTTTGTTGGTTGGTTGATTGGGGTTTTTTTTTTTTTTGGTTGTTCGTTTGTTTGTTTGTTTGTTTGTTGTTTGGCTTTCTTAGGGTTTCTCCTCACTTCTGGAAACAGAATCCTCTCAGGGTGGGATCAGTTCTATGCGGTTTGAATAAAGTTGCATAGGTGATTTAGATCTATGATCTAAGTGTATGCCTAGAACAGTAAGAAAACTCCATTCTTCAAGGCACAAAAATTAACACACAAATGTGAGCATGGCTTAAACAGTGCCCATAAGAACCTCTCTGGGGCTGTTGGATGGAAATTATGGAAGAGACCGCCTCCTACTAATAATACTAAGCTAGCAGGAAGTGAACTTCTTTTGAGGATCATATGATTCACTATGCAGAACAAGCCTATCTGAGTGATAAGAGACAGAACCTGGGAACTGGAGTTCCTACATCCAGCCATGCCTGAACTCACATCACATGGACTTTTTCATTTACATAAAATTTTCACTTTTCACCTCTTTGCCTAAACTAGTTTGAATCTAAGACAGTGATTGAAGTGTTTTTCACTTGGTGTTCAACTAATGGCAATTCTCACTTCCTTTGTTTTATTAGAAATATGACAACTCATTTTAAGGCTCATTTTAAATGCCAACTCCTTTGGGAAGTCTTTTTCATAATTTGATTCTGATGATACCCCTTCTCTGTGCTCCCATAGTTTACTCCTTACTGTATCATAATTATCCATTCCCACAAAATATGATCATTTTGATGGCAGGATCCATGCCTACTTCTATCTTCCCTCTGCTCAGTACATGGGCAGAGACCAGGCTACCATCTAGAGACAAGGTGGAGTATAGACAGTAGAATTCCACTAATATAAATATTAAAACCAGGCAAAACTAATCTACACTTCCAGAGAGAAAGAAGAGAACATATCTGAAGAGACAGACAGAAGATGTCTGACCTACAACACCTTTTAATCATGGGGATGGGTATACCTTTTATATTTCTTTAAATTCTGTGTACCCTCCATATCTGTGGATTCTGCATCTACAGATTCAAGTAACCAAGGATTAAAAATGTTTTTTTTTAAATTGCATCTTTACTGGACATGGACAGATACTTTTCTTGTCATTATCCCCTAAATGATATAGTATAACAGCTATTTACATAGCATTTACATTAGATATCATAAGTAATCAAGAGATTATTTAAAGTATATGATAGAATGTACAGAAGTTACATGCAAATATGTATCACATCATTTTATATAGGGGATTTGAGCATCAGCAGATTTTGGTATGGGTGTGCACAGTTCTTAGAACCAATCTCCTATGGTTATTAAAGGATGACTATACTATTTTAAACACATAGTACAGTTTGCTACAATGAGGACAATATACAGTCTTTTTAATCTAACTTTTGTAATGTTTTGTGATTTTTTTTCCATTGGAGTCATAGAATGTGTTACTAATTATATCAAAATTTTAACATCTGTCTAAATTTCCTTTGTGGCTTGTTACATAGTCCAATTAAAAAATGCTCCACATGTTCTTAAAAATAAGGTACAGGGTTCTAAATATGTACATAACAAATGTTGATTGTGTAGTTCAATCATAAGTAGTCAAAATTACATGTTCTTGCTAATTTTTTGTCTGTTACATCATATTGAAGATCTAATTATAATCTCATAATATTGTAATTCAAATATTGTAATCCTTTTTTTTTTTGTCCTCCTCACAGTCCAGGAAGTTTATAATTGTAATCCCATTGAAACATTACTGGAATCCTGGTAAATTTATGTCAGTCTACCACCTCCAGTGCTACCCACAGCAAGAATAAAGACGCTAAGACATATTCATAGTTACGGGCAGCCAAGGGGTCCTGAGTACAGTCCAGGCAAGGATTCACAGAACAAAGGCCTTGATCCAAGGCATCACCCAGCCTTTTTTATCTTGTGAAGAAGACAGTGGCTTGAGGATGAGTGGTGGAGAGAATGGTGGGAATTACGTGAGTAATGTGAGCTGAGCTGGCTAGGTGGAGAGAAAGCACCTCTGCAATATGCAGGGAGAAGTGTATGCAGAAAGATTAATCTGCATAACTCAATTGAGGCAGCATTTGAATGATTTAGGAGGCTATTGCTTTAGTTTCTGATACGTAAACTTTTGTGCCCTGGAAAGTCATAGCCTCTTGTCTTGAGGCTTGAACCCACTTGACATTCCTGGAGCTATGTGGCTCTGCCATCCCGCTGTGCTCAACTGTTTATAGGGAAAACAATGTGAGGAAACAGGAAAGTGTTGGCTGAGATTTAATCCATTTAAATTTATTGGGAATATGATAAACTCACTTTTTATACCATTTAAAATTTTTTTCCACATTTTTTTGGCATTTCTTCTTTCTTGTATTTAGTTGGATTTATTGACTTCTTTTTACTACTTCTTTTCTTCCTTATACTGGTTGAAATCTTAGATCCTCTTCTTTTAAAAAGTCTAGATTAATCAACATTTTTATTCATCTCCATCATGCAAGCTCTTTAAATATTTCAACTTCAATCCTTCCATCTTCTTGCTGTTGTTATAAAGCATTTTAGTTCTATCCTATTTTCAATTGCTTCTAGTAATTAATCTTTATTTTTTGTGGTCAGAGTTTATTTAGATTAACCAAACATGTTTTCTAATTTATTTGCTTATTATTCCTTTCTTTCTGTTTTCTTTTCCTTCTTACTAATCTACATTGCCTAGCTGTTAGTTCAGAAAGAGCTGTGAGTAGTAAATAAACACTTTGAATTTTTCTGATGTTTATTTTGTCTCTACTCTGAATGGATTATAAATTGCCTATAACTTTTCCTTATTACTTTGAAGATATTATTCCATTCTCTGCTGGAATCAATTTTGCTAGTGAGAAGTCTGCTGCCAACTCAACTAGTATCCTTTTTGGGGTTTCTAACTGTTTCTAGTTGTTTTTCTGTTTTATTTACTATTCTGAAGTTTCTTCATGTTATATCTAGTTATGGATTTTTCTTATTTTCTCTTTATCTTAATGAATTTGAGGACTCATTTCTTTCTCCAGTTGTGGAGAAGTCCTAGACATATTTTCTTTCTTTCTCATTATTTCTTCTCCCTTCTTGTGGAACTAATATCAGTAATATTTGAACTATTTTATTTCTATTAATCATTATTTCTGTTGCTTCTCCTACATGGCACTTCATTTTCATGTGTGTCATATAACTTCTTGCTGAGATCGTCTTTAGCAAGGGTCAGGTTTCTATTAAAGTATCATGTGATATAGTTGTCAAAATATTTTTTCCAAGCAATGTCAACTGTTGTTCTAGATCCCCTAGAGCCACTTTTATTCTCTCAGTTTATAAACTGTACACCACACAGATGGCATGCATTTGGATTTCATACCTGCTTCAGCCCTTTCCCAGTGTTTCAACTTATTGTGGACTCTTCTTTATTCTTTTTATCCCATCCACTGCCAGAGTCACACAGTATCCTTTCTTGTTGCATCCTGAGTTTGTGGATTTCATTTTTCTGGTTCCATTTTCATACAGATGACAGCCTTTACTGTTCCCAGTCATCTACAAGAGACTTAGTTCCAGCCTTATACTTTGCAGGGTTAAGAGCCTAACCTTCTGCTTCTCCTTGTGTGTTGAGATTCCAGCCACTGGCCTTTCAGGTCTATATTTGCTTTCAAAAGCCCTCTTCAAGCACTACCACCTCTGCCGTGCAGCACTGCAGCATCACTCCCAGCTCACCATTCTAGTAACACACATACACTTTACTTCTGGTCCTAGGGATTCCCCCTTCTCCTCCTCCTCCTCCTCCTCCTCCTCCTCCTCCTCTTCTTCTTCTTCTTCTTCTTCTTCTTCTTCTTCTTCTTCTTCTTCTTCTTCTTTTAAATTAGTACATGTTTGCAGTACATAATGATTTCATTTATTATGGGGAGTTGGTGCATGTACATAATACATCTTAATATTTTTCATCCCCTAACCTGCCCCTACCTTCCTGCTCCTTCCAACTTTTGCTCCTCCTCCCATTTGCAAAAGTTCTGTTTTGATGATTTTTCCTTTTCTTTTTCTTATGTAGTACTGTCTTGAATGTCTCTACCCATTTTGTTATTTTTACTTAGAGTTTAGTTAAAATTGAAAAAGATCCTTTCTTTAAAACAAGTTAACTTTTTTGTATGACTTTTTGAGACAGAATCTCACTATGTAGTTCAAACTGACCTTAAACTCACTACATAGTCCAGGCTGGCCTTGAATTTGCAGTGGTCCTCACGCCTCAGCCTCCCAAGTGCTGGGATTACAGGCATGCATCACAATGCCAGCTCAATTTTTAAACCTATTAAATATAGGCAACATTAGTATTTTTTATGTTCAGTACTTAATTTACCAATGTGTTTGTATTACTTCCTGTGATCATCTGTGATTTCTTGCTTCTCATTTTGCTTTCCCTTTGCATCTATTTTTCTTCTTATTAAGGGGACATCTTAATTTTAGTGAAGAGATAACAAGAGTATATTAGTTTAGTCTTTGTACATGTATATGGGATTTTATTTTGCCTTCACTTTAAGTTGATAGTTTAGCAGGGTATAAAAACCCAGGGCAAGTATTCTTGAAGACATTATTTAAATTTTTTCTGGTATGTACAAATGAAGAGAATTCTGTTATTGGTCTAATTTTTATTTTTGCTGTATTTTTTCGTTCTAGTTTTTAAAATCTTTTAAAGTAAAACCTGGATGTTCTGAAGTTATACTGTAATGTTTCTAGATGTATATCCATTTTTATTTTCTAATCCATAAAATGGATATTTCTAAATCTGAAAGATCACATAATTCTTGACAATAACTTTTTTACATATTGTTTTTGTATTATTTCTTTCATTCTTTTCTCATAACTTTTACTAGATGCATATTGGGATTCTTCGATCTTATTTCCTTTTACTATATTGCTCAATTCTCTTTCCCCTTGTGATGCAATTTTAGTGAATTTCTCTAGTACCTTCCAATTCAATTCCCTGTTGCTCTGTTTGGATGTGTCCAGTCTTGAATCCATTTCATCTATTGAACATTTATGACTATATTTTTCTTTACCCAGATTTATTTGTTGCTTATGCCCATATTTATTTTGTAATTTTTTGTTTTCTTTTAATGAGATTTTTGCTTTTATCTCTTTGAACTTCTAAACATTTCTAAAGTATCTGCCAGGCTCTTCTGCCAAATTTACTACATCTAGAGTGAATTTCTCTTCAAATTGCTAATTTTTTTCTTTGTAATAAATCTAATCATACATCTTGGAATATTGATTTTTAGACTCACTCTAAGTGGGAGTTTATTTTATCATTCTCTGTACTTTCCTCTTCATTTTACCCCCTCTTCCACTTCTCCTCTCTCTCCTTTCTGTTTTCACCATTTTTGTGTGGCACAGGTCATATAGCAGTAACTTGAGCTCCTTCTCCTTGGTCCTAGTAGGACTATCACACACATTGTCAGAGTCAGCAAGCAGTTCGACTTCACTCCTGACCATAACACTGCTGGTTTACTCCTTCTATTCTTTTGGAACACTTTAGTCCCCTTTAGCTACCTGAGTTGAACTGTCAGCTGAACTACTTAATGCTATACTAGGACTTAAAAAAAAATTATGGGTTTGGGTTCTGTCTCAGTTACTTTTCTCTTGTTGTTGAGACAAAATACCTGACACCCAACATGAAGGAAGGAAAGGTTTATTTCTTACAGTTTTTGGAGGTTTCAGTCCAAACCCAGCTGGCTCCAAGGCAGGGTGGCATGGCAAGGAGCAATCATTCATGCTGTCTGCAAGCAGCAAGAGCGAACAAGTGAAAAGAAAAGAGAGAGAGAGAGAAAACATGCCTTCTTCCCTCCCTTATATAGTATGCTGGCTCTGCCCCTGGGTGGGGTGCAGCACTCACATTGCTAATCCCAGCACTAGACAATGAACCAATCACAAAGCTAGATTCAGCTGCCTCCATGACTGCATGAGGCTTTGGGGGCCACCTAGGCACAAACCATAACAGATTCTATTCACCATTTTAAGTTTCCTATTCCATTTAGATTCATAAAAATGCTGATTGTTTAAGGAAGGCAATTGTTTAACTCCTAGTGGCGTATTCTACCACTGAGCTACATCGCCAGGCCTTTTTACCTTTTTATTTTGAGACAAGATCTTGCTAAGTTTAGCTCAGGATAACCTCAAATTTGTAATCCTCTTGCTTCAGCCTCCTGGGTAGTAGGGATTACAGACTTATTTCTGAAATTACACTATCATTTCTCCTCATAAAGACTAGATCAGAAAAAAAAAAACACTAGATCAGGCACAGTGTGAACACTGTAGTTAACAATCCCTGCTCCACTCCACAATCTCTGTTTAGAAAATCTGAGTAGGGACTGTGATAGGCTCAGCTTGCATCACTGGGCCCAGGGTGTGTGGTGCAGTGACTATGTTGCAGCATATGCCCACACTGAGGGGGATGGGGAGGGGAGGGGGGAACATGGGCACCTGGACTGACAACCTCATCATGGTCATATGGGGCAGAGAGAAGTTTCCAAAGGAAAGGAGGAACATTCACCCCATAAAGGAGACAGGGTCATATGCTGAGCAAAACATAGTCATGGCTGCAACAGGCTGTACCAAGTCATGATTTTCATGATCCAAAGCACTGCAAAGCTAACATTTAATCTTGCACCTTCATTTTGACACTTTCTGAATGTCCAGTGAATATTAAGTTCACAGGGGAGCCCAACTGGACTGACTAGAAAATGCAGTATGATAGGACAATACATTAGTACAACCCAAGAAAGAGCCAATTTGAGAAGCTCAGTTTCTTCCAAGGACCACACAGGCTAAGAAGTAGATTACTTGGTCACCAGATAAAGTTCCCTCAATTGAGACATTTTCTTTACACTTCCTTAAGCCCCAGAGATAGGCTTTGTCCTGTGGCAAAGAAGGCTGTGGTTCCAGAATTAAGCAGTGAGAAGCCTGGTGCTGAGCTGTGGACCCAGATGCCATATTTTCTCCATAGTAGGAATAAACATTTGTTTAAGCCCTATTTGGAATAACTAGCCCAGAGTCATGGGAGGCTGTGCTGTGGGGCAGGGGCTCTGGTGAAACAACAAGTGGGCCATGGATCTTGACTAACCAAGGCACAGACCCTTGGCACCTACCCCACTGCTCTTGGCTGGGGCAGGAAAGATGGAGCTTGGTGGGTTCCCAAGTTAACTTCTACCCTATCCCCTAGTCCCTGTTTAGAGGTCTGCTCAAGACTGCCACACCACAGTCCCAGTTAATGGCATCTTTCATTTCATTTAGAGCTTGATTTGTTTACAAACTAATAAATATGATTTATAAAATGTGCCCGTGGTTTGCTAATTACTGCACATATGGCGTTTTCATTTTGTAAAATTGGCATTTGCATTCTTTGTAGATTATGACTTTGTGTCCCCAGTGCTAATTAGTCTGATTAGGCAGATAACTTCTCTGTTATAGGCTGAGAGGCTGAAGGCTGGGGCACTGGGGGTGAGGGCCAGGCCTGCAGGTGGCCTTGCAAAAGGAGACAGGGAGGTCCAGGATTTTGCTGAGGACCCTGGAATGTCAAGCAGTCCATTTTGTGTCCTTCCCCAAATCCAATTAAGCACAGTTCATTAGCACAAATTTCTTAATCAGGTCTAATCTTCCCACTGAATGCACAATTTCTGGATTGTCACAGAGCTGGGTCAGCCTGTAGGGGGGGATCAAGGGGCTAGTAGGAACTTTGGCAGAAGAGGCAAGGGAAGGCTGCTGGATCCTTCCCAGTGGGCTGGTGAGAAGGACGCACAGCCCTGGGCTTGTCTGTACCCCAAAATCTTGGAGGGCCAAAGGGGATCCTTGGGCCTTCAGGTCAACTTATGAACCTCACAACTTATGAACCTTACAACTTATGAACCTCACAACTTATGAACCTTATGGGAGACACAAGTTGTCTAGTGCACAGGATCCATCCTCAGGCCCCAGGAAAATCTTGGGAGTGATGCTCTTAGGTCTGGTGGAGGAACATGGGGAAGGCTGAGCAAGAGGCTCTGACACCTTGGAAGTGGGTCTCAGACACCACCTGTCTTTAAAAGGGCCTAAGACTAGAGCAAATATGACCATGTCTGGGGATGAAGCCCATGTTTAATTTTCTAAAATATGTAACACCCATGGTTCTTGTGAGATGAAAGAAGGGAAGAAAACCCCCTGCAAATGATTAGTGTTGTGTCTCTTGGCAACCTTGGTGAGCTTGGCTGACACCAGATTTGTGTTCGAAAAGTAAGAAAACACTCCTTCCCACTTTCCAGGGCTCGGGAGGCGTCATTCCTCACTGCACAGTCAACACATCTTTGCTTCTCTAGTTCCCTGTGCTTTTCCTGTCATGACACTTATCCCACTGTGTTTTAATGACTATTTTTCTGCCTGTCTTCTCAATCCCTGAGCCACTTGAGGCCAGGACTGTGGTTTCCTTGCTCTCTGCTATAACTGTATGAACTTGATGAATGAATAAAGAAATCAGAGGATGAATATGTGGATGAATAGATTTTTATGAATTGTTGGAACCACCTTTTCCTGCCTTTCTCCCTTCGTGGGAGCTTAAAAGGATCAGTGTGGGCCAGGGATGATGTTATTGATGGGATCTTAAGTGTCTCCCAAAAGCCATCTGTTTGACATTTGAAGGCTTGGACCCCTTTAAAGGTTTGGACCCAAGCCTATGGCACTGTTGAAAAGTGATGGAACCTTTAAGAAGGGGCCTAATGGAAGAAAGTTAAGTCATTGGGGGCATGCCCTTGAAAGGTATATTGGGACCCTGGATCTCTCTTCTCTTTCTGTTTGCTTCCTGAACAGTATGAGATGAGCAGCTTTGCTCTACCATTGGCTTTCTGCTGTGACATTTCAGCCCCACCACAGACCCCAAAACAATGGAGCCAGCTGACCACAGACCGAAGCCTCTAAAACCATGAACCAAATTAAACTTTTCTGCTCCTCAGTTAACTTATCACAGATACTTGTCACAATGATGAAAAGCTAACACAAAGGGGGTGTGTCTTGGTTACTTTTCTCTCATTGTTGAGACAAAACACCTAACCCCCAAAGTGAAGCAAGGAAAGGTTTATTTAGCTTACAGTTTTTGGAGGTTTCAGTCCATACTCAGCTGGCTCCAAGGCAGGGTGGTGTGGCTGAGGGGCAGCCGTTCATGGTGGCTGCAAATGACAAGAGCGAAAAGGGCAAAAGGGGAAAGCATGCCTCCTTCCCTGCCTTATCTCGTATGCCG
>RJWT010007855.1:0-27058 GCA_004365215.1 Cuniculus paca
CCGTCTTTGTTAGTCATCATCTGTTCTCCAGTGCACGCAAATCTGCGTTTAAGTAGGGAGAAGATAAGTTCAGAAGACGACTGCAAACATGATTTACATTCATTCTAGCCTAGCGGATACGACTACAGAAACGGGTACAAAAAATTTAAGTGGCCATTCCTCGCATTTCACCCCAGCAAGCAACAGCCTTTCTTCTTCCCCTCTTCCGAGGTCCACTGACCAATAGGTTGGTGATGTCAAAGCAGTTGTGTGTTTGACTTTCCTTTCCCCTAGGTTTTGTTATTACAGATGAAAAAAGAAAATACCAAGAACAGAACGAATACATAAAACTTACACTCGTCCAAAAAGTCCTATGATATCACAAACACCAGATAGCCTGACACCTGGGTGCTTAAAGATGTCTCTAGAATCATGCATTTTCTCATTTTTACCATTTCCGAAGTTAAGTCTTGTGAAGGTGGCACAAGATTTTCAACAACCACCACCACTCCCCACCCTCAAAAGCGAACAGAATGCTTTCATTAATTTCCAATGTAAAGCGCTTCTTTTCCTGCAACCTTATTGCTTTGCAATAATCTGTTAATGAAATAGAAAAAACAAAAATCTTTACAGTAATAATTTGAGCTCGAGACAGCAGTAAAACGCCTCATTGCTGGGTGGTGAGATTGTGACATTCAGGGGAACTCAAGCCAATCAGCAGACAGATAATATAGGTTAATTTACATATTGTGTTTCTATTGGACACGCCAAGGTAAAGCTTTCTCTGTTAAAGCTCAAAAATGAATACTTCACCGTCATGATGTCACAGTCCTTACACAAAGCCCAATGTTGGTAATACTGAACTTATGTTAAATTTCCCTGATTTGATTTGGGGTTTCTTTGCCCATTAACAATAGATAATAATTTGTTAAAACAGCAATAAAAAAAAGCCAGAGAGAGACAGCGAGTGAGCGAAAGACCTAATATACATAAGGCACTTAACTTTGCATTCTCTTAACCTAGAAAGATCAATCAGGCAGCAATACTGGAAGTGACTTGAGGACATTTTCATCCAAATAAAAAAAACACCTTGTAAAGCAAATGAATTTAGAAAAACTCCAAACTGTATAATTATTTCAGCTTCTATGTGAAATGGCAAATTCGTTTTTATGGAGCTACAAATCAATTTATTCTTTTTTTTTAACTTCCTAATGAGTGCTCCAATGTACTTTACAAAGATCTATTGTACACTGAATTTTTACACTTAAAAAAAATCTACAGAATAAGCGATGCAAATAAGTTTGCTGAAGATACATTATTAGCCAGATGTTAGATTGTATGGATTATGAGAAAAAAGCTCTTTAAAAGTAAATTAAAAGGGTGACTGCCACTGCCAGGCCATGAGGCAATAATTTACTCTGCCAAAAGGTAGAGGGCTAAGATCCAAGGATTTAACCAGCCTTATGCTTTAAGAAGTAGATATTGATTCCCTAAGAATAAGAGAGAGGGTTTGTGTATGAAACATTCATATCCACATCTTAGAGTACATTAGAGCTGTTTTTTTTTCTTTGCAATTGAGCACAGTTATATCCTCTAGTTCTCCAGTCTTTCCAGCTGTTAGATGAGAATGTCATTTTCTTGCTTCACAAGGGGGCTCACAAAATTAATGAGATATTTTCCATTTATCTCATTAACTCTACTGGAGAAAGCATTGGAATCTGCATCTTCCGTCAACAGGGATTTAAAAAATATGTTTAATAGCTGACAAAAGTTTCATATCATCTACCAGTTCTCAAATTTAAACTTATTGTTTCAAATTGTTTACATCATAGGGTACACATCACACATAATTTATTTTTTGATTCCTTGTGTCACCAAACATAGAAAAATTGATTTTCAGGTTTCAAATAAAGCAATGAGGCAAATAACAATAAAATACTTTTTGCCCCAAAGCTTGAGTTTGAGGGGTTTTAAAGCATTTCAAGCTCTTGGCATATTACCTTTATTCTTCTGATCAGTGTACTAAAAAGACTGATGTAATTTGCTTATTTGTTTTTGTAACAAAAACATACAATTTAAAAAAAAATCAGTATCTTTTTTTTCTCTATATCCACCTCCTCCTCCTTGTTTCTTTCTTCTGGTTTTTCAAGACAGGATCTCGCTTTGCGGTGCAGACCAGCCTTGAACTCACTGTGTAGCTCAGGATGGCCTCAAACTCCATGTGATACTTCTGCCTCAGTCTCCAAGTGTTAAGATTGCAGGTATGTGCCACCAGGCCCTACAAAAACATTTTTTGAACGTAATTTGCTGTTTTAGACTTTTGCTAAGTGATTTTCAGCCTCATGATGGGCAAACAGTGTTTTTCTATGCATTGTTTATGTGAAAATGTGTGTTATCAAAACAAACAAACAAACAAAAAAAAACCATTTAGTAAATGAAGAGAATAAGAGTCCAGAATAAAATATGCTAAGAAAAATTTTAATTATTCATTTAAAACGTCTCTTCTCCTGCTCAAAGCCTGTTTTAAAGCTTTAAAGACAAGTTTCTTTGGGGTCTTCAACTCATGATCATTTCTAAAGCTATATATGAGAGAGAGCCTTTTATAGATTTTCTGGAAGCTGTTTTGGTAGGGATGACTCCTATTGATCACTTTTACATGGAAATTTAAAAAAAATCACTAACTGTGATAAGTGATCAATAAAAAGGAGATTATACAATTACGTTTGATAATGTTTTTTACATTTTACTTGCTGCAAAAGGCAACTGTTTTCAAATGATACCTAAATAACTAAAATTATCTGGGTATCATACTCAATCTACTTGAGAAACAGAATGGTGAAGGAATATGCTCCACTTAAAGAACTAACTGCCACCAGATTTTAAAATCATACCTCAGGAGTTGGGGTTGACCATAGTTGTAAACATCCTAAACAGTGAGATTTCACCGGAATTTTAATAAGTTTTGAAATATTAAAAATTTGGCATGTTCTTTTCCAAAATGCTAAAATATTCAGTTGTCAGATTTTTATCTCCTCTGTCAGAAAATACATTCCAAGGTGTTAATATAATTCACTTTTAATTTTAAATCTAACTTCCTAAGACCTTCCTGGATCAATTTAAGATCCAGGTTTTTGAAAACTCTATGCTTTCTTTTTCTGTGACTTTTATGCAGACAATTTCTTTCTTGCTGAAAACCTAAAGACTTACTGCCTTATTTAAGTCCTTTAATAAACATTTGTTGAACCCTTACTCTGTGGGAGGTAAAATATTAGATCTTACAAGAAATGAAAAATCAAAGGGTTAGGACAGTTCACATTCAGTTGCATGCATGTAGGAAAAATTTTCACTGGCGGAAGTAGGGGGGATGAAATGAACCAAGACAAAAGGATGCATCTGACTGGGGTACAAGGAGCCACATTTCTTATCCGGTGGCTAGAAAAGGAAACAAACGAGATTAAAGATTAAGAATTGACTTGCAAATTGGATAACTAGGAAGCAGAAGACAAGATTAACTGGAAGTAGCACAATCATTATAAGCAGTTTGTTTGGTAAACAAAACAATGAGTACATTTTAAACTATTGAGTATGAAATGCTGGTAGGATATTCAGATGTTGAGCTCTTATAGGAGGTTGGAAGTGAGAAGAACCAATTAAGAAAGTAGCATAGGTGATGATGGGCCTTAGAGGCGGTTACAGATGGCATTACCAAAAGATTGTTGAGAGAAAAGAAGGTTGAGATTAAAAACAAAACAAAACAAGCCAGATATATTCCATTCCACTCCATCGGGACAAATCAAACCAAACCAAACCAAACCAACTGCACCCCAACCCCAAAAATCTAAGAGAATGCCCCCATTTATAAAGCAGGAGGGATTATGAAAGAACCAGAGATACTAAAAAGAAGGAGGAATCCCTGTGTCACAGGCCCTAAGGAAGAGAATTTCAGGGAGCCGTGGTCATCTGTGCAAATTGTGACTAGGAAGTTTAGAAGAAAGAAGGCTGAGAAGTTATTGTTGATCTGGTGATGAGCAGATGAGAGGGCTTTTAGAAGGCAGTTTCTGACAGCATGTTGGACAGTGAGGTATTAACTAGAACAAGTGAAGGGCAAAGTTTCAGTGGCTTAGAAGGTTAGTCTAAAACTATTTTGCCATTAATGATAGCAAATGATAGTACTGTCTCACTGATAACAAGTTTAGTGAATTATGTTGATATTTTGTGAACAAAATGACAGTTAAATAAATAAAGCATGCCTTTTTATGAAAGTCTTTAAAAGTTTTCTTCTGTTACCCATTATATAAATGTGATACTGTGAATGAGGAGAGTGAATACAAGTTTCCTACTAGTACCCGGTAAAACTTTAGAGCATAGTGAAAAAGCCGTTGGTCTTTTAAAATATCCTAAATTGTTTCATTCACCTTTGTCTCCATTTTTAAAATGAAGTTAGTTTCAGCTGGGAAAAACAAAATGACCCCTATATGGGTGTGATGTGGTGTATGTGTTTGCACGTGTGTATTGGTAGGGTATGGGGAAGGAAAAACAAGGGTTGGTAAAAATGATTAAAGATCGAGAAATTATTTTAATATTCAGCTTAATGGAGAATCATACCTACCTTACATGAATTATAAATTTTCAGGGAATAAACTCAGTGTAAATTTTAAAATTCTAGAAATATAAAATGTTTTTCTGTTGATTATTCAGAAGTACCTCAATCTTACAGTACATTGAAGACATTCTTATGAGCACCAGTTATATGATAATATGAGCAGATTTTAGTTATTTAAGCTTTTGTGGTGCTTAGCTTTTTGACAAATGAGTATAATTAAAACATAGCTGAAAGTAAAGACTGTTACCTTACACTCTAATTTAAGAGTTTCTCATATTGATTGTTCAGATCTACATTCTGATTTCCTTGGTAGCTCTTCTACTTTCACTTCTCTTAATTTTTAAAATTTTAAAATTTTCTCTTTATAGTGTTATAACTATAAAATAAAAGCAAAGACAAAACTGACATTTATATCTCTCATAAAAATGAGTGCTACTTAAATTTGGGTAGCATTTGCCTAATTTCGTCTTCAGGGTAGCATCAGTGCATTCATTCAACAAATGGACCAGTCTCCACTAGAATATGAGTCGTATTATTTTGTTACTATTTTTCTTTGGTGCCAAAACAAAACTTGGCACATAGAAAATGCTCAGCACATTTTTGTTGAAGGGCTGATCATGATCTTACTACAAAAAAAGGTTAGTTGTACGGGGGACACTGGGGAGGATATGAGAAGGAAAAAGACACTGGTGCAGAATCTGCATGGACTCAGCATTTTTCTTAATTTAATAATATTGGGATAATTATTTGTATTATGGGCAGAAAGTTTTTGGCTAAGGATTTACTTTGGACTTAGGGAAGTTTTGTTTGCTTTTTAGCCTTATTACATTAGCATTTACATGATTTCTTATTTGCCTTACTACTCAGTAATTTCAAGCCATTTCTAATAAGTTAATGTCTCATGCAAATTATGAACCAAGAGCAGACATTTTATGCCTTGAGCTCCTAACCTGGTGTTCAAATACATGACAAAATAACTTGGGTCTTTATCTGATTTTGGACCTATGATCATTAATTTTTTAATGACAAAAAGGTAGTGTAATATATTAAATAAACAAAAATCCAATATATAGTAATATATTGTAAAAAGTAAAAAGCTTGATAATATAAAACACTTTTTAATGATGGATACTGTTCAAACTGACCTAAAGCTGGCTCTGTAACATAGCACGTAACTTGACTTAGTGCACATAAACAAACCTGATTTGCAAATGTACTCTTGTCACAAGTAGCTGTCTCAACCAAAGACAGCAGCTGAGCTTCTGTCATTCACAGAACTGACCAGCCCACACCTATATGAGGCAAACGACTCACCTCAGCCTCCTTAAACAAGCAAATACCCAACTGAGCTTCAACCGGGCAAACTATTTCTGCTGGATACTTCCTTTTCTCTCTCTATAACTACTGTCTACCTAGCTTGCTGGGTGGAGCTCTCCAAACCTCTCCTGGTTGTTAGTACTGTCTAATTCATGAATTGTTCTTTGCTTAAACTCTCCTAAATTTAATTTGTGTAAAATGTTTTGCTAATAATGCTTTCTGTTCAGAGACTTTGCCTGTAGATTATTCATAATTATCTATAGGACAAAAGAAGAGTTGAAACAGAAACACTATTTTGCTACTTGGAAAAAGACTTTTTAAAGATGCTAGTATTCCTAAATGAAAATCAGGATATTTTCTCTTGTAATTTCTGACTTCTTTTTAAAAAAACGTTCTTTTCCCTTCTTTACCTGGCATAAATTAGAGCTGAACGTAAGAAATTCTTATATGAAATAGTGCTGATTCATCTTACTGAGTACAATTAAAATCTACCAGCGAATCACTCTTTAAGTCTTCTTAGCCTGAACAAAGGACAAAGTTTATGATAAAGTTCATGAACTCTGAACAAGGACACATAGAACAATACTTTCAACAATTCAAGCACGGAGGAGCAACTCGCTTAGAAAGGTCATAATGACTAGGGCAACGGTTTACTTTTCACTGGATATAATTTGATTGGAATTGCCTTTTCCTTTTATCTGAGCTGGAACCACAGAATCCTGTATTGGCAGTTTGCATGTGATTTATAGTAGCTGTTTTCTGGCACAGCTATAGTTAATGGATCATTAATCATTTCCGTGGGGTATGAGGAATACTGTTGCATACATTATGAAAAATGTGTCTTATTTATAGAGATTCAGAATATCAAAGGTCTTAATCTATACTCTCAGGTGTTAGACATTATCTTTTCAAATGTCACTGTCACTGAATGTCACTGCACTATGTGCTGCATAGGGGTGGCTTAGGAGATGGAGTTAGGAATGGTCACATGATTAGAGTTCCAATATTTGAACAGTATTTTGACTATGAGTTGCCTACCATTTAATCCAAATTAAGACTGTAGAATAGAGGTTTTATTTTAATGTTTTCAGAACTACTTGCTAGTTTTGGAACAATCTAGGAAAGCTGAAGTACAGGTATCCAGATAAATAATTTGCCCTCTGATAAGCATTGTGAATGGGGAAATTTCTGGTGGTTCTAGTTAGTGTAGTGTTTTCTTTAGGCCCTATAGGACTGTAGATTCATTTCCATGACTATTGTTATTATTATTATGTTCTACTTGTACGAAATCATGAGTCTGTGTAAGCTCCAAGTTTTTTCTAGTAGGTTACTTCTAAGGTATCCATAGCTCTCTTGCATTTCTTACATAGTAGATAATCAGTTTATCAAAAGCAATTACTCTGGGGCTGGGGATGTAGCTCAGCAGCCCAGCACCTGCCTGGCAAGTCTGAGGTTGTGAGTTCAATGCCCAGTACCAAAACAAAGAAACAAACAAACAAAAAACCAATTATTCCATCATATAACATTTAAAATTCCTTCTCAACCAGGCATTTACTTGTTCAAGTATACCCTGAATACAGGTACAGGTGTATGTACTGTTTAGCATTATATAAAATAACTTTACATACATTGATTCTTACACTCAAAATATTTATCAGTGGACTGAAGTTAGGTTGATCCATTGACCAGCACACGGAGTGTTTCTACTCTACCATGCAACCTCTTCAACATTCAGCCTCCACTGAACCAAATCAGCACATCACCTAATCTGCTCTCCCACTTACACTTTAATAGGCCCTAAAATTAGATTTTAATTTGATTTTAGAATAACTTTATGAAAAATATATGTAAAAAAAATTACAACTTTGTTTTAGGGCTCTTTCAAGACTTCACTTTCCAGGTAAGGACTTTTTTTTCCCATTTGTGCACTGTTAATTCTTGTGAATTATAAGGGGAATTATGCACATGTATCCTCAGCTCTTGGTTGAAAGACTAAGTATCCTGCAGAGACAGTGCTTTTGTATGTAGCCTACTTGTAATCCACTCTGTAAATGGTTTGTTTCTTGTGCCATCTGGCATCAAATAGGAGAGATTCTTGCTGGGGTTTTATGTATAGTCTTGCTACAGAAGAGCATAGAAAAATCAACATTTGGTGAAGAGATGGTCTGAATTTTTTATCTTACACCTCAATAATGTTTTAGTAAAAAGTCAAGAAAGTTGGACTGATGCACGCCAACATCATCTTCAAGGAACATACATACACATATGCTCAACATTTAACTTGCTTTCTGAATAATTTTATATTGCCTAGCCCTGCGTAGGCAAAAACTTCATCTATAGATTTCTTTTTTTGGTGTCCTCAGTGCCTAGAATAGTGTCTGGCACATGGTAGGGACTCCATATCTACTGGTGGAATAAATGAATTAATTTTTCCATTTTAAAAATCAACTTAATAAAGAATTAAATTATTCTTTGCTTTACATCTATTTTTCCTAGTTAATCTTCATGCTTGTATGGTATTTTGAAAATAAACTAAAGGAAAATTTCTTTTCAGGAATTATACAATATATTATGGCTAAAACTATTTTCTTACAATATGTCCAAAAATTTCTAAGGTACAATATATTGTAGAAAGCCCCATATCAACATAAAACTTAGCATCAAAATTATCAAGAGATAAAATTACATGCCCAGTATATATACATATACACAAGTCTGAGTATGAGATTGAAATCAACCCTCAGTTTTTCTGACTTTTTACTACAACTTCACTTTGAGCATGGTCTGTAACCTACTGATACTATAGGGTGAAGGGATGTAAAAGCTGAACCTCTATTTTCCCTGTCAGGATTTGAACTTTATAATGATCATCAGAGTTGACTAGAATTACTGATTTTTAGAGCTAAACATTTGCCTAGCTTTTAATGATTTATACATTAATTTAGCTATATTATTTCTTTGTATTCTAACCTTATCCTATGAGATAAATATAATTAACCTCTTAGGTTAATAAAAACCAGATAGAGAGCTATGAATTAAACAGAAGAGTCCCTGATTTATGATGTTTGACTTACAGTTTTTTGACTATATGGTGGTGCAAAAGTAATGTGCGTTCAGTAGAAACTCTGCCTTGAATTTTGGTCTTTTCCTGGCCTCGTGATGTGTGATACATGCTCTGTTGAGATGCTGGGTGGTGCTGGGTGGAGCTGCAGCTGCTAGTCAGCCATAAAGGCAGGCAGCTCATGTTCCACAGTGTCCTGCATTCTATCAGTATGGTAGGAAAATTACTAAATTTTTATTTACAATACTTGAAACATTTTCCATATTTGAATGGTTTATTATGATGTATCTTCACTATAAGTTGTGGAGCACCTGTTGTATATGGTGCTTACAATGCAATGGATTTTGTTTTTTGCATTCATCAATTTATCTGGAAATCTTGTAAAGTAAGTTCCATAATTCCATTTTATTGATGAGAAAATCCATTTGACTTTAGTACAGAGAGGTGTAATAATTTGCTAAGGTCAATGGGAAAGTTGGCATTTGTGTTAAATGATTTATCTGAAGAAGTGATAAACCAATTCTTGCTTTATCTGAAATAAACCTTTTTTGTTGTTATTATTTGATTGTTCGCTTTTGTTTTTTGAGACAGGGTCTCACTACATTGCCCAGGCTGACCTCAAACTCCTGGTGATCTTCCTGCCTCTGCCTCCTGAGTTATGGGACTATAGGCACATGCTACCATGCCCAGTATCTGAGTTAAATCTTATGTACTTTCAGGATGTCCTTCCTAGTGCTTCTAGAATCTGAACCAGTGCTGTCCATAGGTATTTAACATGAACCAAATATGTAATTTAAAATATTTTAATGACCAAAATACAAAATTTGAAATAGTTAAAAATAATTTAATATATTTTATTTGAACCAATATATTGAAAATTTTATCATGGCAACATATAATCAGTACAAAAGTATTAAAGAGATATTTTATATATTTTTAAAGTAGGTTTTCAAAATTCAGTGTGCCTTTTATGAGATTTATGATGCATTTTCATTCAAAAGAGCTACATTTCCAATTCTCAAACCAGTTCTATACCATCAAGTCTAAAAGTCTTTGAATATAGATAAGAATAATGAGTCCTAAAAACTAACTTCCTGTAGTCTGTAGTTAATCAGCTACATGAAATTGAAGTTGGCTGTCAGACTTGAAGAGAAAAGTCAGTTGTCAAAACTTGAACCCTGGTTAAGGTCACAGCAGGACTACACTGTCAGGCCTGCCTCCTCTGCATGGTTTGAATGGTTCTTCTTATCCACCTGTCCCATCCACCTGTACACTGCACTGCATCTTCTGCACCGTAAAGGTCAAAGCAGTCAGTTTCACTTGCAACCAGAATGAATATTAACTACTATTTGTTTACTTACTTTTAGAGTGAAAAAGCTAAAGGTGCATGAAATATAAAGAAAAAGCTAGAGTTCAATTCCCCACAGAACATAGAAACCTAGAAATTCTCACTATTGTAGATTTTCTTTGTACACAAAAAGGGTATGAAAAGCAGATTATCATAATGTGCTTTAGTTTGGGACTTCATTAACATTCTCTGACTTCATTACAGATCCTCTGGATCCCTATACATTTATTACATTGCCCTTCTGTTGATTTTCAGAAAACTCGGAATAATTACCAAATTCTTACCTTAAATTCATTGAAATGTTTCACTATGCCAGAGCCAGAATTGATCTAAGATGGATTTAGGTAAAAGCCTACATCAAGAATTTCTTTCTTCAATACTGTGTTCATAATGGTGTCAATAGGGTACATAGGATTTCAATTTTAGAGCAAGAAGTAGCTTGCAGTATAAGGATCTTACAGTGTTTTTTAAAAAATTTTTTTGAAGAAAGTAGTATAATTTTCCCCCTACATTGATAACACTTTGAAATTATATATAAAATAAGTAACAGTGGAGCTGCTTATAGTGAAGGGGAACTGGAGGAGGGAATTGGAACCATAGTCCATTGGTCTTTTATTGTTTCATTTTTGATAGCTGCTGAGACTTCTCAGTAGAACTGAGGTATCTATTAGCACAGTAGTAAAACCCTGATTTAGGACCTGCAGTTTGTTCTCCTTGCCAGGTTGATGATATCCACAGACTTCTCTAATTCTAAAATATCTCAGCTTATAAAAAGTACTAGAGTACTACATAATCAACAGAAATAATTACCACACAAAGAACCAGTGAAGGTCAGAATTATATGCTGGGTTTTGGGGTAGAACAAGTTCAAGGTTGGCTGGCTAGGAGTTTGATGATCACATGCTCACATACAAGGAAATATGACAAGGAATTCAATTTTGACAAAAGATGAGTTAAATTTTAGGAAACCAACCAACCAACCAACGACAACAAAACAAAAACGAGTTAACAACTAGCCATTCACGTGGTATCACCCATAAGCATTAGCGGCTCTTTAATGCAACCTGGAAAAAGTCACAGTTGGCATACAGAAGTTGTTTCATAGTGGAAGACCTAGGACCACATTATTAGGATAATAAAGAGACAGAAAAATTCTCTAAGACAGAGTATGGAAATAAGAGAAGGTCAAAGTTCAAAGACTTGAGGAGTGAATGACCGTTAAGGTATCAGGAAAACAAGAAAAACCAGTTACAAAGAAAACAAAGGATTAGTAGAGAAGTAGGAGGAAGGCAATCTGATCATCCTCAGCCCTGTTGCTTTTGCTCCTTTGACAAAACCACCACCCTCTCATCCTAAAGCCACTGCCATAGCCTCTGAATGAGTCTCTTGTCTAGAAGTCTTGCCAACCTGCAGATTATCCCTAGGAAGCATAGTGATTCATTAAAACATCAGATTAGAGCACACCTCTTTTCTGCCAGAAGTCTCCTGAAGTTTCTCTTCATTCTCAAAATAGAAATCAAAGTCTTTGCCATGACCTTGGCAATCTGGTCTTTGGGTAAAATTCTGAACTCATCTGTATCAGTGCCTTCCTCATTCTTTGCTGTTTTTTTAATACATTAAGCACAGCCTATTTCAGGACCTGCTGTTCTGTGTGTGCACAATTCCTCCATTCTCTTTCTCCTTTCCTTCATTTTTTGGAGCTTTGTCATTTGAGAACATTGACATCTACAAGAGTAGAATCTCTTCTTTGGAGTAGGGGTGTTAAATAAATACTTGAAAAAAAACTGTAACAATAATTTTATGTCTGCATTATATAGAAAAATAACACATATCTAACCAACAGCCATGTTAGGCTAAAGAAGATTTTATTTTTTTCCCTATAAAATCCTTGGTCTTTTTCTATGGACAGAGTTCTTGAATCAGCCTGCAAATGGTTATCTATTGTGATAAATACCTAATCTTGAATATTCGAGAATAATGCAAGACAAAAAAAAGGCACGTATTTGTTTTAATTTAAGACTATTGCTATTAGGCTGATACCATTAATTGAATGATCTAGAAAGCCAAATTCTCACCATCTTTTATGCAGGACCAACCTTCAGTCACACAGTGTAACTGTGCATTTTGGTGCCTTGGCCACTTCAGACTCCTTTCTTCCCAATTCTGGTAGTTTTATCCTTTACCCGCCCCTCCAGCCCCAGTGTCAGAAATCTAATCCTGATTAAGAACTTCATTTGGAGGTTCTTATTTTTAGTTTAAAGTGTAGAACCCAAAGGCATACTAATATCCAGGAGGAGTCAGAAGACGTCTACATTTCCAAGGCCCAGAAGAGGCACCATTCATGGTAGAATTACAGGTTTCACAGAAGTACTGAAGAGTATACACAGGCATTTGTGTTGGGTGTTTCTTGCCAATTTTCTTTAAATCATTTTTATGAAGGAACTGTGTTGTGGCTCAATGTCTTGATGTCCCCCGTTCCCCCAAAAAACCTCATGTGGTCTTAGGTGGGGCTTTTGGTGGTGGCTGGATCTAGTGTGTGATGCTGGGATTGATTCAGGGTGTGATGCCAGGATTAAGGTATGAGTGCTACTCACCCTAAGAGCAGGTAGCCTGGACAAAACGTGAGGGACAGAAAGGGCTGCTTTGGATACTGTTTGTTGCTTGCTGCTTCTTCACTACTTCACTGCTTTTGCTGCCTTCCTCCTTGCACTGTTTCTCTTCTGTGACACCCTTCTGCCATGCCGCTCTGCTTTGGAGTCAGCCAATTATGGACTAAAATCTCTACAAACTGTGAGCCAACATAAACCTTTCCTCCTTAACTTTGGGTGTCGGATATTCTGCCTCCGAAATGAGAAAAGTAACTAAGACAAACTGTTTCTGGATTTTTTTTCAAAGCTGGCCCCACTTCTGAATAATCTATTTGCCAAAGCTTTTCTTTACATTGCACATGCTCCATCAAAAAGGAATTCTTGTTTTCAGTGCCTGGCAGTAGAACAGATGTTTGCAGGAGACCCTTTCTACTCATTTAGAGTCCTTTAAGAAACTGAAGCACACAGCAGAGCTTGTGATCTGGCTAGCGCCCTGGGACCTATCTGCAATGTGGTCAAAACTAGGAACCTCTTCACCTTGAGTTGTCCTTTAGTGTTCCTTTGATTATAACATACAGCCTGTCTTAGCTGTAAACTTCTGTAACTTAGCAACAGCACTAAGAAACTTCACTGTGTGGCTTGGTGCTTATTATCATAGTAAGCATGAAATTAGTAACATTTTGATAGCTACCATTATTATTGATCACTCATAATAAAAAATGCAGGAATTACTGGACAAGTAATGCTTGATTTCAATTATGAAAGTCATCTCAAAAATGACAATTTAAGAACACATGACGATGTTTCTTTCACTTTGAATGTTGACCTTTTTGTTTTGTTTTGACCCCTCTTACAAACTGCCTATTATAAAAGTACACAGTGGCTGGAGGCCTTTTCCCTAATTAGAGATTCGTTATTTTCTCTCCCTGGATAAAAACCTTTCCACACCTAGAATTTAAGACTGTCTTTTATAAACCAACCTATAGGAGCTCATCTTCCACTCTGGAAATATTTATGTATATATTTGTTTCTGCTAATTTATAATCTAAAAGTTAATATTTAAAAGTCAATTTCTAGGCTGTAACCACAAGTTCCAAGCTTATGAATATCTTTTTGGCACTTGGTAAAAATTGTGTATTTTGCTTCTTTTAGTGTTGTCAATTATGGCAAGATAGTAAAAATCATTTGTGTCCAGTGTTGTTAAAGGAGCAGTTTTTTAGTAAGTCAGGGAATAGACCATTGTTTGGTGGTAAAATACCCACAGAATATGTTAAAAAATCTGGAAAACAAAGTAGCAGTGTGGTCTACTGCAGTTTAATTTATGTATGTGGAAGATGGTAATCAAAAGTGAAAATAATTTTGCCAAGGCCAAGTAAGGAATGACTAGTTTTATTATTATAACATATCATCGTTATAAGTTTCTTAGTCTGTAAAACACTACAGGGTATAATAAGCAGTTAGTGTAGATTATAAGTTACAGAAACATGTTTTTGTTACTTTGAAGTTGTTATTCATTTTATCAAAATGTACATGTATTTCTCCAAGTAACTTTAAACTCTTTAAGTGTTCGAATCTGCATCTGCAGATGGGGCTAACGTGAGCTCTGTGCTCCCATTCAGTTGGGAAACTCACCAAACGGCTGCTCTATTTCTGCTCACCCACCTCACATGCAGGGCACAACTCTGGATTACTTATACCTCTTTACAAAAAACAAATGTTCAAACAACGTGATTTTCCTTTTTTGGTAGGTTATTTGGAGGCGCATGCCATAGCCTCAATATGAGTATCAAATAAACTTTGAATAATGGCAACATCAATAAAGTCCACACTTTCCTAAGAGAACTATTTTATAAAGGCCCAAAATATTTGAATAATGATGATTTTCTAAAAATGGCTTTTAAGTTTTAAAATACACATAGTTGGCTGTGGTGGCATATCCTGTGATCCCACCACCCTAGAAGGGTGAGTGAGGAGGACTGCAGATTAGAGTCTAGCCTACACATTTTAGCAGGATGTATCTCAAAATTAAAAATAAACAAAAGGCTGGGGCTGTAGTTCAGTGTGATGGTCCTGGGTTCCATCTCCAGTATTGAGAGAAAAACAAAAAGATAAAGTTGACTAGGTAGGGGTGACAAAAAAGGAGTAATAAATAAGCATAAAAAGAATGAAATAAAATAGCACAGGTAAAAACAATACCGTATGGATGCTAGAAGGTAGATACTTTCAGAAGGGTCTGTGGAGAAAATGAAAATTGTTAAGTATACAAAAGTTGGGACTGGAGGCTGGCAAGACATTTGATTCTGGTATTTCTATCACTGTTGCTGCTGTTATGAGTAACAGAATAGGGAGAATGGAAGGGAGACCATCATTTAAAACAAATGTCAGATCATTTCTCAATTAAATGCTACAGAGTACATATGTAGGCTTAAATAAAGTATATACAATCATTCAAATCAACTATCTTAATACTTATTAAAATCATTCTCTAAATATAACTTAAAATGTCCACAAAAATGATGGAAATCTCACAATGAATTAAGAGACCTTTCCTCTATGTAAGATCTGAAAAGTCGGTAAAGCTGTATTAGTGACAGGATATCACTCAATGAGATGGTATCATGATCCATTGTATATCCTGTGCTACATTAACTTTGGATCACATACTTTATTCTACAGGAAATTGAGATACAGATAGGCAGAGATTCCAATACAGTGTGATATGTGCCTGACAGAAGATATAATTAATGCTATACAAACATACAATGAGATAAACAATCCAGGTTGGGAAAATGTCAAAAAACAGTCCTGTCCAAGCCAAAGGAGGCGGTAGTAAGATAGAAACCTGGGTAAATCTGCAGGCAAAGAGAAGGAGCATTGCTCCCAGGGAAGAGGAGATATAGGGAGATTTGAGGGGAAGATAGGGCCAAAAAAATTTACCTGGTACTTCCTATAAAGTTAAAAAGATTTAATGCAAGATAGCTTAGGGATTGTGAACATTAATGAGAGTGGAGAAATGTGGGCAGGAGACAAGGGCAGATCAAACAGGATGCAATCTGTGTTAGGAGTTCATCACGAGGGAGGGGTGGATTATAAGCTAAGAATTTGTAATCTTCGCTACTTGGAAGGCTGAGTTGCAAAGATAGCCAGGGCCCAGAAGATCAAGGTTAGCCTTGGTAACATGACAAGAGCCCATTTGTTTTTACAGTAGTTCACTGCTGCGGTCAGAAAAGATTGCAGAGAAGTAAGACTGGCTGGGGACTACTGTGGATCTTATCCACGTAATCGCAATAGTACGAATTTACTAGGATGGAGACAAATGGGGGATTCTGCAGGATTGAGAGATGGTTCAAAGATGTCAGGTATCCTCTCAAAATGTCTGTCTTACCACTGGAAAGATGTTGTTAGTTGAATCTTATCAGTAATGCTATAAAAGACAACAGAGGCACTGTAAGGTTGCTTGTTCTCGGATACCTCTAGGCTGATATCAACAAGCATGTGGGGCTGCCTGCTGTGAACAGGAGTGGCAGGGTTTTCGTTTATTTGTATCCTTCCTTCTTGAGACAATCCTAATTATATTCATCCAGTACAGAACATGAGCTAGTCCTGCTTTATTCAACTGAAACGCAAAAACTACCAAATGACTAGACTAGTTTTCAGTGAGGAATTTAAAGAAGAAATTAGCTCTTCACTGCTTACAACTGAAAATGGATAATTGTAATATTTTTTAACATATTAGACATTATTTTTGAAATTAAAAAAATGTTTTTAAGGAATCACAAAACTATCACTAGGAACCCTTTTAGAGACTGTTGACATTGTTTTACAGATGAATTATGGAGGTTAAATTATTAGTTTAAGGCCAATTGTGCTTGATAACTGACATTTTTTTCCAAATTTGCGAAGTGTTGATTAAAAAAAGCAAAAGTTAGCACGTATCATACCAAGACTCATAATGCCCTGATAATTTTTGTGCCAAAATAAAAAAGTTGTTCTAACAGACCGTCTGAATTAAAATGGGATATAGTTTCTGTTCTTGATCATGCCTGCTTCTAAATTCTTTTGTTGAGTGATTTATGCAGATTTATCCAGAGCATAATTATCTTGATTAATACTGAGGAACATGTATTTATATCACCAATGTTTAACACAATGCTACATGATTAGCTCTTTACAAATAACACTCTTGTATATAAAATTTCATAATTTCATTTCAGATTATGAAGTACCAACTAATATTTTCAAATTTTTAATCATCTGTAAATAAAAAATTCAGCAGAAATATTAAAGGGGTATAGTAGCTCTAATACTACAGTTCAATGAGAAACCACATTGTTTTGTTTTTGCAGCAATCATGTATTTTTTGGCTCTTTATCTTTTTGCCCTTAGGTGTTCAACATATATTATTTAATTACAGAACACATTTAGAAAAATGAAGTTACTAAAGTAAGGAAAAAAAATAAATGCATTATTCACAAAATATTGATTTGACCAGTTTCACAGAAAAGTGTGAAAATCCTATCTAGGATTATTCAATCAAACTAGAAGGTTTTTTTGTATTCTCCAATGCAGGAGACAAACATTAAATAAGTTTTATAACTTTCAGTAAGATTTGTCAGAATACTTTTGACAAATACTCTGGTAGACTCTTGACCAGATCTGCTATTCCCCTGAAGAGGCAAAACCAAATTCCCTGCATCTCCTTCAATGACTTGAGCAGTGACTAAACTTTTTTCATGTTACTTAAGAAAGTTCACTAAGTGTTTAACATGGCAATAACACAAAATATTAGAATTATCTGACAAGGATTCTGAAGCAGGCATCAGAAAGGTCTTTCAATGAACAATCACAAACATGTTTGAATCAAATGAAAAAATAGCTTCAGCAAAGAGAAATCAAATGATAAATTTTGAACTAAAAAATACAACAGCAGAATTGGTGAACTTGAGGATGGAATACAAGGAGTTACCCCATATGAACAACAAGGAAACTCAGCTGAAGAAAGTTGTTTTAGGGATGTTTGGATCTATAGCAAAAGATCTACCACTGAGTCACTAGAAAAAAAAGGGAGATGAGTTAGGTTGAGAAGGTATTTGAAGAAATGATGGCTGAAAATTTACTAACTTTGAGAAAAGACAAACCTACACATTTAAGAAACTGCGCAAACCCCAAACAGGATAAACACAAAGATCGCACCAAGATACATTCTAATCAAACATGTGAAAACTAAAGACAAAGTCATAAAAACAGAAATGATGCACTTTGGGGACTAGGGGAAAACGAAGGTTAAAATAAGAGAAAAAAGAAGTATTAATTATTGGCAAGGATCTTAAATTCTTCATTTGTTGATTCCAACTTAAGTCTTCTGCCTTTTAATCAAGCTAACACATAGAACATTTATTATATATTTAAATTGTGCTGGATACATAGGGAACACTTTAACAATTCTATCCTTGTAACTACTCCACAGCAGGTATCATCCCTCAAAACAAATCCAGTAATTATAGAACTGGAAAAAAGTCTAAAAATTGTTTTTATAAAAGTACAATAGCTCTTGGATTCTCAAAGGAGCTGCTGGCTAGAAGTTTTAAGTCATTACACCAGTTTCTGCTATTTTTTTAGGCAAAACCATATAATCAAACCAAGTCATTTTTAGAAGACATTATTCTCATCATACTCATTAGAAATTCCTGCAGGCTATCCTGGAATTCCCTGCTAAGGGTTAAATAGGAAAATGGTAGTTTTCTAATTCTACTTAGGTACTTCTCAAATAAACATTCAATAAAGAATGTTTGCTCTAGTTTTAAGATTTAAAAAACAGGTGACTAAATGACGACTGTACTATGATTCAAAATGTACTTTATTTTTGGTTTTTCCCATTCCAGTGAACGAGTTCATTTATGAGGACGCAGCAGCCCCTCTTAAATAGGTACTAATGGGCTTGTATGGAAGATGAAATGACTTTGATTTGTATCATTCCTTTTTCTCCAAAAAAAGCATGCAACAATCAGGCTTTATGAATTACAACATGTAACTGCCAATTTATCTGGGTGTTCCAGCTTTTTTTTTTTTGTAGCACGGGGGATTGACCTCACGACCTCATGCTTGCCAGGCAGGCGCTTAGGCCACTGAGCTAGATCTCCCGCCCTTGTGTTCCTGCTTTCTCTGATCAAAAGCCAATCCATTAGCTTACTTATCTTTATTGAGTGCCCCTCACTCCTTATACTCTTTACCATATTGCCCAAGCAAACCAGGTCAGCTCACTCTTGGTGAAAACACAGTGTAAACCAATTTTATTTGCTGCTGCTGGTTTTCTGATGAAAACTGAGGTTCTTAATGGCACTCAGAGAGCCAGAGATTTCACTACTTATTACCAGTGAAACCGTAAGTGAGTATGATTTCCTAGACTATTTTACACTGATTCTACCCTTGAAATTCAATGAATCACTGAAGGACCCTTGTTAAACACAGAATACCAGGATTTACCCCACTGCTAGACAACCAGGAGAGGGCTTTGGGAATCAAGTTTCTCAAGTGCTTATAATGATTTCCGAGTTCTAGTAAGTTGTAGTAGTCTTACTGAACCTTTAATAGCATATGAGTTAGCTTAGGCTCTTGAACAATTAGATTCTGATCCAATTATATGAGTAGGTCCTAAAGTCTGTAACAAATCTCCAAGTAAACAATGTTGCTGGTTTGAGAGCTCTATAAGCAGCTGAGTCACAGAAAGTGTACCTATGTCTTATTTGTGTGGTTTGCAAGTCAGCATAGGCCATTACTCTTTCCTTCTGTATCTGTAGATTTTCTCCAGGGCACTTTCCTACCTCAATATCCACTTGTCACTGATAGTCTCTTCAAGCCAGTGACCAGTTAAGATTAAGTCAACCTATTGTTCTCTTCTTAGCTTACACAGAAGTTTGTATACACATGAAAATTATTCAAAATAAACAGAAATGAACACCAAACATTACCTTACAATATAACAGGTTTATATTTAATATAGTACTGTACTTCTCACCATAGGGATTTCACTCAAAAAGGTTTTTTTAATCACAGTAAATTTTTCTTCCATTTCATTGCCAATATAAAGGTTTTGTAAAAAAATTAAATCTTTTCATTTTCTTCATTCCAGTATTAGCTATACTGAATATATTATTTTCTAAACTTTCTCTGGGGGCAGAGATAAAAGTTTTAATGTTTGGCTATTTGATATAGAAGTACAATATTAACTTGCAAAACAAAATAAAAATCTGAAAACATGGGGAAAAAGACTCCCCAGCATTTCAGGAGGCAGTGATTGCAACTAAACACTGGTCATCTGGAAAATTCTGGGCAAGAGCGTCCTTATTTCTTTTTCATGTGTTTTGGGAATTTTGAAACTATGAAATATTACTTATCCATTTTAAAACCATCTCACATTTTTAGCCATCTTATATTTTTGACCTACTTTTTTTAAAAAAAAATTTTTTTTTTTTGTACCAGGGATCGAACTCAGGACCTAGCGCTCGCCAGGCAGGGGCTTATGCTGCTGAGCTATATCCCTGGCTTGACCTGCTTTTTTAAGTAACAAACTATTGGTTGCATTTTTCAGTGCATTATTTGTTATAAAGAAAACATTTTTTCCCACTTAACAAATACTAATTTTTTTACCCCTTCTATGGGAAACAACTAGAATGTGAAACACCCTGTTCACTGTTGGTAACTTTAGAGACCAAAGTTAGGTAGGGTCTCAACAGTACAAAGGTTTTCAGGGTGAAGTATGATTCAGCAGGCCCTTAGGTCACATCTGTCCATTTCTCTTTCGTGCATACACCCCTAAGCAAACACAGATGCCTGTAATGCTGAGAACCACACCTAACAAGAGAGCAACTGCATTTCCAGCTTCCACTGCTTGAACAACAGGCAGAACCAGAAGTAGTGAAATGATGACTAGGAACAACTGTGTTGAAACTGAGGCCATGACGTGGGGATCTTGAGGGCTGAAAGTTCCTAGAATTTAAAAATGGAAACAAAAAGGATCCATTAAAAACTTACACTTTTTGGAAAACAGTAACATAACAACAGTCCACCGAAACTCTAAGATTGTGAATCATTTCGTATACTGCACATCTCATTTTACAGATTAAAAAAAAAAGAGGAAAGTAAAAAGTTCTTAAAAGTCATTTGAGGATAACCTCATGACAACAGCTTGGCTCCTGCAATTCTTCAACAGGAATGTCAAGAACATATGCACAAACCAAACAAATTAAAAAGTAGAACTTAATTAACTACAGAAAAAAATACACAAGACACCCAGAAATTTGAAATACTTTAGTGAATAAAAATTACAATTTCTTAATGTCTCTTATCAAGAAATGCACACAAATTTGGTTAAAGTCACACAATATATAACTCCGTGAAGCTGTGAGGAATTAACACTTACCAAAGAAATGATATATGTAAAATTCTATCTGACTCGAAATTCTCCCTTTCTGGATCTCCGGACGCTGAGGCTACGAGATTACACGTGACACGGCCTATTAGAGTGGAGGTGGGGGAGAAGGATTTAAAAATTGTTTTAAAGAGGGAGCCAAAGTCAGCACGGGGCGGGGAGACTGTATGCAGAGGGAACGGGGTACTAAGCAGAGAAAACAGTTCGTCCCAGAAGAGGGGAGCTCAAAACAGTTCGTCCCAGAAGAGGGGAACTCAATTTCAAGTTGATCAGTTCTTTTACACAGAAAAGAGAAAAGAAACTGAGCCGAGAAGCAAGTTCATTCCAAGACTTGGTATAAAGATTTGAAAAAGAATCCCTCCTTTGACCTGGCAAGGTGCAAATTTGCCCCGTTTTACAAATACATTGGGGTAATCCAAGTATCCTCAGAGGGAAGTTCGTACATTACCGTCTGGGAAGCCGCCATTACAGGAACAGCAAAAGGGGCGGCGTTCCCAGACTACATTTCCCAGAATCCCCGCTGCCTACGACTCCCGTGATGCACCAGCGCGCTGGGCTGTAACTGGCTGAGGGCGTGCTGGTCGCGTCTTTACGAGGTGTCCCGGAACCAGCTCGCGAGGGTCGCTTAGTGGAACGCACCTCCTAGTGTTGATTGAGTGATGATGTTGTTTATCGAAAAGCTCAGCTATAAGTAAGGAAATGACAGCAAGTGTTTTCCTACCCTTTCCAGGGGTTCTAGACACTGCAGGAAATGCGTCTTTTTCTTTGAAATGAAGACAACAGCGCGGAGAGGGAAACGGAGTAGTCGTCTACATCCGATGTCCTTAATCCAGAGGCTTGCAGCATTTCTCAAGTCGAGGCATTCCCGTCATCATGTTCCTGCTGTGCCGCAGGATGTTTGTCAATTCATTTAAACAATGAGAAAAATAAGCATTTCGAGGAAACATTTTGGGAAATAATTAAAACTATTTGTGATGTAAGCGACACGAACTTTGGCAAACCTGGTTTAAAGTATGTAAGCAGAACATTGCTTGGGACTCAGGTTATAGAATTCTGAGTTTCTTTTTTCTCGACTGTAGTTTAGTGATTCCCCATCATATTTTTGTGAGATAACCTCCCCCACTCCGAAATATTCTCCAGTACTTAGACAATGTCAGATTATTATTGTAAAACCTTGTAATGAATTACGTGCATATTTCAGCCTTATTCATTCTGAAAGGTTCTCTTGAAGTGTGAATATTGGGGAAGTCCCTACTCTACCTTGCTAGTCACCTTATCTTTTGAGTTTATTCAAATTTAGGGACTTGTCTATGTGTCACTTCACTTTGAAAATTATGTGTCAGGTTAGTGGTGAAGTGGTGCCTTCCTTGAAAGACTTGCACATACTGCAGGTGCATTCAGTTAAACGCCTGTAATCATCATGCATTCTTGTGTTGTGGGGTCCTTTTTCATATACATTCTTAGTCTCTGTAGACAGCAAAGATTTATATTCCTGGTGCCTAACACGTAGTTGGCAGGTGGTAACAGTGAATAATAATTTGATTAGATCAATATGGCAACAAGATATTATGAGACACTAAAAGGTGGCAAGTAAACCGATGTGTCTAGAAAATTGGAAGTCAGAGGATAATTGCGCAATAATGTTAGTATTTCTTCTCTTAAATTTGATTGTTTTAACAAGTTCTTGCTAGTTGCCTTGTCTTGTGCTACATTTAATTTTGTACCATTATAATCAACTTTTTTTTTTAGATAGGGTCTCATTATCTATCTTTTAAAGTAGAAAAATTTTATGTCTTCCTAAATATTTCTTATATCCTAATAAGAACATTTGGGAAATTTTATTTCCTCTGTATGTTTATTTCAGTTATCTAAAGTCTGCACACTCAAGCTAGTATTGTCAAAGACTTCTCTCAGGGTTTGTCAACATTGAGGGTAATTGTTTGGTTTTAAGTTTGAAATATCTGTGGATAGTTGACATATTTTAGGTTAGTGTAGTAAGAGATCAACTAATGATTTGACCCATCTGCAAAAGAGTGGCAGAAGTTGGTGCAGGGATGTTTTGAGACCGAATAGTATTAAAATAAAGTTGCTTAAATTTTCCTGTTCAATACTGACACCAGTCAGGCAATTTGACAAAGATAGCGCTGTGTGTGCCGCATTAGTCTTTGTTTTCAAGTCAAGTCATGTCGTACCTCTGTTTTTGTTCTTACCACCCTAACTAGTTATTTTACAAAAATCCAATAATTTACTCTTTTCCTCATAACCCTCCAATTTCATCGCATTAAGCAAAAGTCCAAGCTCCTTGCCAAGACTCAAATCCCTACATATTTTGGCCTCTGTGCCTGCCTTTGTGATGCCACTGCAACACACGTTTCATTCCAACCACATTCACTTTTTTGTTGTTTCTTATACATGTTAATATGATGTTGTTTTTTTCTTGTAGGCTTTGCCCTTGCTGTTTTCTGTGCCAGTAATACTTTTCCCACAGACATTGTAATGATTGCTTTTCCCAACATTGCTAGGATTCTGTTTAAGATTCACTTCCTTAATAGATAAAAAAGATGTGGTACTTTTATACAATGGAGTACTATTCAGCTATAAAAAATGATCACATGGAGGCTTTTATAGGTAAATGGATGCGACTTGAGACCATACTCATAAGTGAAATAAACCAAACACACATGTGTAAACACCACATTGCCTCCCTAGTGTAAGAAACTGAAAGACTCAATAAGATAGAAAATTCCCGATAAATATGGAAAAAAGGTTCTGAAGTCCAACAGTGCTTTTATTCTTTGATTTGATTGGTTTAAGTCCCTTTCCTACAATTTGATTGCAAGATGTGAGAAAGTAGGAGCAGCTCTTTTGAAAAATGGGACACTACGGTAGCCATCACTGGTTTCTTGGCCAACGTGATCACCTGTAGTGCTCTTTTGTTTTATCTGGTTATGTATTGCTTTCTTTTGTTTGAGTTTATTGTCTGTAAATGTACGAAGAACCATTTTGAGGAAAGCAAGAGACCCTGGGGTAACCATAGTTAACCTCCTGTTGTTATGTTTTGAAGACCTGTGTAGCTTTCTGTGTTCTGTTTTCAAATGCTGTATTGTGTTTGACTCTATTCTGTTTTCCTTTTTTTTTTTGTTCTGTTTTGTTCTATTCTCTTTAAAAAAAAAAGATTCACTTCCTTTTCTGAGCATCTCACTAAATAACAAAACAAAACAAAAACAACTCACATGACTCTTTTTTAGGTTCCTCTCTTTTTTGCAAATACTGTCTATTAATAACTGAAATTACATTAAATGTCTTTATGTGTTTAGTACTTAAATACACAAAAGTGAAAATTCCATGAGAGGTAGGAAGCGCTCCTGTCTTGTTCACTACTGAATTCTTAGTCACTAGAACAGTTCCTAGCATGATAGATATTTAGAAGATATTTTGTTAATGAAGTTGTAGATGAATGAGGTTAGTGTAAGATCAGAGTTTGCATAGTAGTCATTATTATACTGCTCATAGTATAAATTACCTTATAAGAAAACAGTACCCTTTGGGACCAAACTATGAAGATTTTAAAGTTATTTTGAATCTTCACTCAAAATTTGGATCTCACATGTTTTTTCCATACCCATTTTACTAGCAAGAATTTATGTCTATGTGAATATATGAAGCAGTAACATTTAAAACAGGAATGTACTTTGTTCAGAAACATGAATATAATGCTCCCTACTTCCTCTGTCTCTTTAGGGTCCTAGAATCTTGACAGCAAATATTAATTGAGAGCCTTGGGCTACTACATTAGGAGTTTACAGAAACTGGCATCAGAGTTTTGCAGAAACTGGTGTCAGTGATTCACAAACCCCAGTCTTCCTCCGTATTAATTGAGCCAAGCCAAGACATTTTATTGAAGCTTCACAGCTAAAAAATGACGAACCTGAAGCTAGTCAGCATTTCTAATCAATAATAGGACATTGGCCATTGAAAGCATTATGTTAGGTTAACTAACCATTAGGCTAATAGTTTAGGATAAACCACATTTACTGGAGTTACTGAGTAGCTGAGAAAATAAATTGAACACTTGTTGAAGCTAAATAACTCTTATGCTAGTATTTTACAGAGTGTATGAGAGAGATGAAAAAAGTCATTTTGACGTGATCCTGGGCACAATTTAGAGCCCATAGAGGATGTGTTTCTGACTCACACCAATGAGCTTCAGTTATATGGGAGTTAATTACAAACATAAACCTGAATTGTTCAAGAAGATAGAGGAAATTTACCCTCAGAAGTATAGTATTGCATTGCTTGTCTTCTGGGAGTCAGTTAAGAATGCTGTATGGGCCAAACATAATTTTGAAAAGTCATGAGATTATCTCTCTCATTAGCACTTTATCCATGGTAACAGGCTAAACATAGACTTTAAAGACTGTCAGTGTTTGACCCAAAATTAACACCTGTCCTTTACTAGCTTTTTGAACTCATACAAATTATCTAACTTTTTATTTTTTATTGATACACTATTTGTACATATTTATAAGCTACATTATGATAATTGAATACATGCATACAATTTGCAATAATCGAATCATGGTAATTAGCATTTCCATATCCTCAAACATTTGTCACTTCTATGTGTTGACAACATTTTTTTTTTTTTGTAGTACTGGGGGTCAAACTCACAACCTCATGTTTGCCAGGCAGACGCTTATGCTGCTGAGCTAAATCCCCAGCCTGTGTTGACAGCTTTTGGATTCTTCTCTTGGAGTAATTTTGAAATACATGATAAATGGTTGTAAACCATGTCATTCAGCTATGCTCTAGAATACTGGAGTTAATTCCTACTACCTAAGTGTATTTTGGTGCCGATTATTCAAACTCTTTTTTCCTTCCCTCTCTAGTGACCACTGTTCTACTCTTCATTTTTATGAGATCAAATTTGTTAACTTCCAACAGGGTATAACAACTTCCTTTTCTCTGTATCCTCACTAGCATTTCAATTTTTTTTCTTCCTGATAATAGGCATTACAAATGAGGTGAGATGAACATATTGACTTCTTTAAAACTTGAGTCTTCTCATCTATATTTGGGAAGTACCAGTCTTCAGAGAATTGCATATGGAGATTAAATGAGGGGACTTGTTAAATGCCTATGGTTAGTGTCAGACTGAAACTTTCAGAAATGCAGGAGTAACTTTTGTTTAAAAAAATGAAAGCAAAAGATATTTGAAGAATGAAACTTTTGGAAACATAGAAGTATCATATAATACATAGCAAGTGCTACACAGGAAATTTAAAGTCAAGATTAGCTTATTTTCTGGGAGGATGAACAAATTTATTATGGCAAAAATTTCTTAGTAAACATGGTTTTATGCTGTGCATGGTATACTGGTTGAAGTCAATATAATAAAATACCCAAGGCAGGTTACTTTATAAAAAGAAAGGGTTTAGCCGAAAACTGAAATTAGACCCAAGCCTATCACCATACACTAAACTAAAGTCAAAATGGTTCAAAGATCTAAACATTAAAACAGAAACACTAAATCTTCTGGAAAACAAAGTAGGTAGAACTCTTGAAAACATAGGAGTAGGTGGAGAATTCATGAACAAAAGTCAAACTGCATGGGAAACCCTTCCCAGAATCAACAACTGGGATCTTGTCTTGTTAAAAAGTTTTTGCATGTCAAAAGAAATCTCCAACAGAGTGAAAAGAAAACCCACAAATTGGGAAAAAATTTTAGTCAACT
>RJWT010007856.1:0-27034 GCA_004365215.1 Cuniculus paca
ATATCTTCTTTAGGTGTGCTCAGCATCTCTTTCATTACATTCATCATCTCTTGTTTTACCTGGAAAATCATTTCTAACCTCATTTCCTTTAAAGTCTCATAGAGTTGTTTGTTTACTTCATTTGCAATCATTTCAGAAGTTTCAGGTGTGTGGCTCATGTTTTCTTCTGTGTCCATTTCTTTTTGGCTTGTTTTGGAAGGACTAGAGGTGCAAGATTGCATTTTTCTCTTTCGTTTTGTCATTTTCCTGTATTCCACTCTGGGAGGTGAATCCTACGTGCACAGTTGAGGTTCCAAGGCTAGGTGCTACTCGCAATGCACACCTTCAGCTCTAGCCAAGACTACCAGTCTGGCTGTTTTGATGCTTGGTGGTATCTGGGCAGAGTCCAGGCAGGATGCCAGGGAAGCTCTGAATATTCCTGGCCAATGGGGGAGGGGTGCAGACTCCTGCCTGTCTGTTGGTAAGGTCCCAAGCTGCACAGCCAGGTGGAATTCACTGTATGCACCCCCAACCCAAGTGAGGCCCAGAGAAGCAGCTGCCAGGCTTATGCAGCCCTTTTAGACTACCATTCTTTCCATGATCACACTTTACTCATTGAATGTAAAAGATTTTATCTTCTAGATTTGATGAGCTGATATTATAGTTAGAAAGGCAAAAAACTTCTTGAAATGGTAATCGTGGTAAGTGGATTCACATTTAGGAACAGGCGTGACTTTTATTATTCATTCATTTTCTCATCTATTGAATTCACTGATACTTTGGAGAGCTGATGTCAGTTTACAGAATAAATTAAACTGGAGAAGATTAATTTCATTCTATTGATCAATTGTCAGTTTAAAAATGACAAGGAGATATAGATGATCCATAAGAGAACAAGTATCCCTTACTGTGTCTAAGAAAGTTATTATTATACTTGATTCTGTCTCTGTAGCAGACATGATAAATGAAACAGGTGTGCTGTAAACTGAATAACCATATACCCTCAAACTTCATATGTTGAAATTCTACCACCAAAAGTGATGTTATTAAGAGGTGAGGTCTTTTGAGTTGACCATATCAGAACAGGAAGAGAACAACCATTTATAAAACAGGTCACAAGGAAGCTGCGTTGTCCCTTCCTTTATGTGAAGACATATTCTGTGAATCAGAAAGTGAGTCTTCACCAGGCACTGAATCTACTGTTGCCTTTAACTAAGACTTCTCAGGCTTTAGAAGCATAAGAACTAAACATTTGTTGTTTAAACCACAAGTCTATGTTATTCCAGTATAATAGCCTGAATAGCCAGAACAATGTACTGTAGTACTGATTCTATGGGTGGTCTTCTAATCTTTGAAAAGTAGAGAAAAGATAGTCAAAGCAATTGGCTTTGATACGCTGGAACCGCTACTAAAGCAACCAATGCTGAGAAGTGGATTCTCCCACTCTCAGATTATATATGTCATAATTGTTTCCTGCCACTTTAAATAGAGTTTATTTTTATTACAATTAAAATATCCTAGTGGATACTATCAATCTAGCTGCATCCCAAACTTGCAAATTATGTTTTTCTATAGAGTTGAAATCTATCCAAATCATGTTCAACAATATGGGATGTGGAATCAACAGGCAATCCATATATTATGTCTCTCTTTGACTGATCAAATAATGAAAAATTATTTAACAAATGTAGTGAGGATGTTACTACATATTTAATGGAAAATGAATTTTGCTTGTGTGTGCATGATGAATAATATACAGTCATTTGATACCTGTATACTTAATGTAGTTTTAAGAGAGCAAAAATCTCCTTCAACAACCCTTATTTCAAAACCACTAGATATTTTAAATGGAAAACTGCCAAAATCATAACTTAACTATCTTAAACTAGTCCTGTAATCCAAACACAAAGTTCCTCAATTTAGTTGTATCAGTTTGTTTCAGTGCTCAGCCAATTTGTTTAGTGAATGGCATTGCTAATGTATTCTGAACTCATTTATTTAGTCCTGATTGCCTCACATTTTTATAGCTAAAATATAATAACATGAAAGAACACATTATCCACCTCATGCTGGGAAAATGACTAAAAAGAAAACCATACAATCCATCTCACTAGTAATTTTACCCATCAGTTCTTTACAGAAAGTAACAATGAGAAATATGCACCACCAATCTCTGTTTGCATTTTTTTCTTTCTTTTCCTTCATAGCTTTTAATTTCACAGGGTTTACAATGTGTGGAATAAGAAAACTATTCACTGATGTTAGGCTCAGTTTAGTGCAATTCAATATTTAACACTTTGCTATTTATCTCTCATCTGCAAAATAACATGTTTTTAAAAATATTTTCCTAAATTCTTTCATGAATTTAACTATTCATAATTGTATGGAGAACTTCAGATTATTCATAGAAGGCAAAGCCACGTTTGATGATCTTCATGACAAACACTTTTAAAAAATTACATTATGATTCATTTCTTAAGATTTATTTGCACCAACACTGTACTGTAGATTTCCTGACCCAGGAAACAAAGACACCTACATTTGATTGTAAGGCTATAACTTCCCCAAACAGGCCATAACAGTCATTTCTGGCTTCATGTCAATTCTGGACAACTTGAAATTAAAATGAATAACACTTTACAGTTATCAAGGAAACATTAGAACATTTTGTCTTACAGAAAACATGCTGCTGACAATGAAAAAAGTACAAAAAGATATAAATCAACTTTAGAAATGCAGAGAAACAATCTAGATTTGCCTCAATTAAGCTTGTGAGGAATCCATCACTAGATCTTAGAAGATTAAGCTACCCTGAATTATGATGCTTATAATTTATGTGATGCTTTCCTACCTTCATTGAAATATTTTTTCTTTATCTCTTGAAGTAGAAAACAATTTACCTAAATATTAGGAATAATTTAATAATGAATAATTTATTTATTAATTTATTTTTGCCAAAGAACACATTATTTTTTATTTAAAACAAAATAAAAAAAATGGTAATATTGAAATTCAAAACACAATTATATATATAGATCTATATATATATTTTCCCTTTCTTTTCTCCTTTCTCCTATTCTAGTTGTTCTTTCTTTTTCAGCAATTTCTTTCCCTTTCACTTCCACAATATCTATTGTACATTTTAGTTTTTATTTACTCTTTCAGTTTTTTATACTAGGGAGACTATACAGTATTTACATATGCAAGTCTGATTTATTTTACTTATGAGTGTGGTTTCAATTTGAATTCACTTACCTATAAAAGCCTTGAGTTTATCCCTCATTATGACTGATCAGTACTACATTGTATAAAAATACCACAGCTTTTTTATTCATTCCACAGTTGATGGAAATTCGAATTGTTCCCAAGATTTGGCTATTACAAATTGTGCTGCTTTAAACATGGGTGCACATGTTTTACCACATAACTGTGGTATGATATTTTCAATTCTTCTGGGAAAACATCTGGAAAGGAAATAGCTGAATCAAATGGGACCTCCAATCCTAGTTTTGTGAGGAATCTCCACACTGATTTCTACAGTGGTAAAACCAGTCTACACTCCCACCAACAGTGAAGAAGGGTTGCTCTTTTCCACACAGTCCTTCCAGCTTTTATTATTGCTCAATTTCTTGATGACAGCCATTGTTTTTGGAGTGAGATGCAATCTCAGTGTTGTTTGAATTTGGATTTCTCCAGTGACTGGTTATGTTGAACACACTTTCACATATTTAATTGACATTTGTAATTCTTCTGAGAAGTGCATATTCATCTCAGATGACCATTTTTGGATTGGGTCTTTGAATTTGGGGGGTCTCATTTTACTTAATTCTTCATATGTTCTATATAGAAGTCCTTTGTCTGAGGGAGAGTAGGCTATAGTTTTTTTCCCATTGTGTGGGTATTCTTTTCACTTTATTGGTGATTTATTTGATGTGTAAAAAAGCTTTTTAATAAGATGAGATCCCAGTTGTTGATTCTATGAAATACTTCCTGAGAGTTTTGTGTTCTGTTCAGGAACTCTTTGGCTAGCCCTATGTCTTCAAGATTTGTACCATTCTTGTCTTTCAGTAGATTTAGTCTCTTTGTTTAATATTTAGGTCTTTGATCCATTTGACATATATAAGTGCATGGTAACAGACAAGGTTCTACTTTCAGTCTTCAGCACATGGAAAGCCAATTTTTTCAGCACCATTTATTAAAGAGGATATCTTTGTTCCACTGGACATATCTGGCCCTTTGTCAAAGATAAGGCAGCTGTTTTTGTAGCTATATCTGCATCTTCTAATTTGTTCCACTGTACCATTCTGATTTTATCACAGTAGCTTTGTAGTTTAATTTCAAGTCATTGATTGTGTTGTCTCCTGCCTTGCCTTCATTTCCCCTGGTGTCCTTTGCTATTCTAGGCCTCTTCTGGTTCCAAATGAATTTTCAGAATCTTTTCATTATAACTGTGAAGTATGGTAATCCTGATATTTTGATTGGATTGCATAAAATTTTTACAACAATTTTGGGAGTGTGGTCATTTTCACAATGTTGTTTTTTCTATCAAAGAGCAAGAGATATCTTTCCATTTTCTGATATCCTCTTCAATCTCCTTTTTCACACTACCATACATTTCAATATATAGATATTTTACATTCTTAGATTGTTTCCTAAGTATTTCATATTTTTGATGTTTTTGTGAAAGGTGTGGTCTCCCTAATTTCTCTCTCAGTAAGTTTGTTGTTTTTGTACAGGAATGTTATTGATTTTCAATTTGTATCCAGCTACACTGCTGAATTTGTTGATTAACTGTAGTACTCTTTTGGTGGAGTTTTTGAGGTCTTCTATGTAGGGTATCATGTCATCTGCAAATAATGGTATTTTAATTTCTTTCTTTCTTATCCTTGTTCCTTTTGTTTCTGTCTCTTGTCTAACTGCTCTGACTAACATTTCCAGAACTCTATTGAATAACAGTGGTGATAGTGGACATCCTTCTCTCATTTCTGACTTTACAATGAAAGCTTTCAATTTTCATCTGTTTAGTATGATGTTGGTTGTTGGTTTGTCATAGATGGCTTTTATCAGATTGAAGTAGAAACCCTTGATTCTGATTTTCTCTTGGGTTTTTATCATAAATGAGTGTTGGACTTTATCAAAAGCTTTTTCTGCATCTATTGGAATGACCACAGGATTCTTTTCTTTTGTTCTGTTGTAATGGTGTGTTACATTTATTGATTTGAATATGTTGAACCATCCCTACATTCCTGAGAGGAAATGTATTTGTTCATGGTGTATAATATTCTCAATGATTTGCTGCATTGTGTTTGCTAGTATTTTATTGAGAAGTTTTGCAACTATAGTCATTAGGGAGACTCACCTGTGATTCTCTTTTTTGGTTGGGTCTTTCTCAGGTTTTGATATCAGAGTAATATTTGTCTCCAGGAATGAGTTAGGTAAAATTGCTTCTCTTTCAAGTTCATTTTGAAGATTTTGAGGTGTATTGATGTTAATTATTCTTTAAATTTCTTGTACAATTGAGACATGAATCCATCACAACCTGGACTCTTCTTTGTTGGCATGTTTGAATTAGTTTTTCAATTTTTTTTAACTGATAATGAGTTATTCAAAATTTTTATATCTTCTTCAATCAGCTTTGGTAATTCATACATTTCTAGAAATCTGTCTATTTCTTCTGTATTTTCTATCCTATGTGAATAATGTTTGCAAAGTAGGTATTAATGATCTTCTGAATTTTCACATGACCTGTAGTGATTTCACCCTTTTCATTCCTTTTGCATGAATTTGAATTTTTACTTCCTTTTTTTGACAAGGTTGGCTATGGGTTTATGAATTTTCTTTATTTTTTCAATGAACTATCTCTTCAAATTGTTAACTATTTGTATTGTTTTCTTAGTCTCAATTGAATTAATTTCTGCTATGATCTTTATAATTTCTTCCCTTCTGTGTGCTTTTGGCTTCCGTTTCTCTACTTTTTCTCATAGTTCAAGGTGCAAGTTTAGGTTATTTATTTGTGCTCATTCTGGTTTCCTGATGTGAGAATACATTGGCATAAATTTTCATCTTAGGACTGCTTTCATTGCATCCCACAGATGCTGATATGTTGTATTTACATTTTCATTTGATTGTACATATTGTGTAATTCATTCTTTGATTTCTTCTGGAACCCCTTGGTTGCTTGGGTAGGTTTTATTTAATTTCCTTGTGTTTATGGAGCTTTTGCTGTTTCTTTTTCCATAAATTTTCAATTTCATTGCACTATGTTCAGATAATATGAATGTGATAATTTCAATTCCTTTTCACTCACTTAAGCATGTTCTATGGCCTAGTGTATGGTCTATTTTAGAGAACATTCCCTGAGTAGCTAAGAATGTGTATTCTGGTGTTTTTGGGTGGAACACTCTGTAAACCTCTATTAAGTTCATCTGTTCACAGGTCTAATCCATTCTGCTATTTTGTTGTTGTCTTTTTGTTCAGTTAATCTATCTCTTTGTTACAAGGGGGAATTAAGGTCCCCCATTACAACTGTGCTATTGCTTACTTGATTTTTCATGTCTATTAATATTTGTCCTATATAGTTTGATTCTCCTGTATTTGGTGCATATCTATTTATGACAGTTATTTCTTCCTCTTGAATGTTTTCCCTAAGAAGTATGTAGTGACCTTTTTTTGTCTCTTTTGATCATTTTTGAAGTTCACATTGTCTGTTTTTTTCTGTGCTCCTGTTGTGTGTATTATTGCATTCCATCCTTTGACTTTCAGTCTATGAGTTTTTTTATGAGTTAGATGTGTTTTTGTATAAAGCATATTATTTGATCTTGTTTCTTGATTAATTCAGCCAATCTGTTTCATTTGACTGGTGAATTGAGACCATTTACATTCATGCTTATAACTGATATATATTGACTTATCTTTAGCATGTTATTTTCCTGTTGGTTCCCTGCTTTTCCCCTCTGTTTAATTCTTTGCCCTGCATGGAAATTACTTTCTGCTGTTGTTCTGGGAATTATAGTGATTTTTATCTCTGTCTAGAATAACTTTCAGTACTGTTTCTAGTGTTAGGTGAACATTAATCTCTTTATGTATTCTTTGTCATGGAAGTACCTTATTTCTCATTAATTTTGAAAGTGCTACAGGTTATATGAATCTGGGTTTGAAGTTGTTTTCTTTCAGGTCTTGATATACTTCTCTTCAAGCTCTTCTGGATTGAGGGTTTTTGTTGAGATGTTGGCTGTGATTTTACTGGGCTTTACTACATGATGATCTGTTTGTTTTCTCCAATAGCTTCTAATATTCTACTTTTGTGCTGAGTTTCTGGGATCTTGATTATTGTGTGTCTGGGTGTAGATTGATTTTCATTATGACTGTTGGTGTTCTGTATTTCTCACTTCTCTGTATGTCAAATTCTGTTCACATGCTAGGGAAATTTTCTACTATTATTTTTGGAAGTAGTTTTTTTTATGTAATTTGTGTTGAGTCCTTCTTTTTCATTGTCACCTATCAGTCTTATATTGTTTTTCTTTGCATCATCTTCAAGCTGTGGAATTGTTATTTCATGGTGCCATGTTGTTTTTAAGAGATCTTTCCTTTCATGATTTCCAGCCACAATCCTGTCTTCAAGGTCTGAAAGTCTATCTTCAGTTTCAGTTAGGCAATTTTTCCAGCTTTCAATGTAATTTTTAATTTCCTCGATACCTTTTTAAATCTGTTTCATGCATTCTATTTCTTTCCTATATTGTTCAGTCAAGGTTTCCAATATTTTTCTATGCTCTTGTATTTTTTATCTATGTCTTATCTGGCTATGCTGAGCAGTTTGTTGATTAAGCTTGTCACCTTTTTTTTTTTTAACCTGATAGGTTATTTCTCATATGTGATATGAGAAATCAAAACTTCACAACCATGCAAGTGCTCCACCTTGAGCCCCCAGTAAATCTTTTTTTCCTTTTTTGCACAGGCAAGTGTTCCTTCAAATCAGCTGTTAATATGTCATTTTCACCTGCCTCTCAAACCCCTCCACCAGTCAGACCTGATAAAAGTAGATTCCCTTCTTTGTTATTGCTGAGACGTTCCTGCATTTGTTGGCATCTCTTCCATGCCACATTAAAGGCCTTTCTATACTTCATCTCTTTCTTATCTTTTCCACACCACCTCAGTTTGAGTGCCAAAAATAATCAATCTGATTTCCTCTGTAACCTTGTGTATTTCTTTCTTTACTTGCTACCTTTTCAGAAATTCCAGTTGCGCTCCTTTCAATTTATTCTGTGTTTGTGTCTCCTGTACTTGTTCTGGATGGGCTAGAAATCTGAGGTTGCATTTTGTTTGCTGTCTTGTCATGTGAACTTCTTGGTTCATATTTTGGGTCTTTTCATTCTCACTTGACTTACCTGTCCATTGTTTGCATCTTAATCAGGGTCTTGCTGTGTGACTGGTGTTCACCAGCTGCTGGATCCCATGATGTAGGGGAATGACCAATCACCTGAATTCCTCCTGTCAGTTGGGTGTGTTCTGGATTTTTCTCTGACTACTCTAGGAATAGTGATGGGATCAGTCTTTTGCTTGTATTGTTACTGTTGCTTCAGACTTTTCCAGGCTGCCAGATCAACCTGTCCATGATGTGAACCCCTGTTAAGGCCCTAATATGTAGCTGGAGGGCTCATGGGCCCACCAGTTTCTTCCAGTTGAGGTAGGGGTCACCAGTGCTGTCACAGGCCCGCCAAGTTTCTTTGGGTGGGGAATGGGGTCATCAGCATTCTCACCCTCTCTGCATATTATTTTTTTTTACAAAACTAGTAATCTCACATAAATATTAGAATAGACAACTATTTCAAACTTTTCTTGCTGTCAACAATTATATAGATTCAATGAGTTTACTTTCAAAAGAAAAAACCTCAAAATAAGTATGTGAACCTCTTCTATCTCTAATATCATCTGTAAAAAAATGTTCCTCTTCATGTGAATAAAAATCAAAAAGAGCTGTTAAAAAATAAAGTTAATCTTTAATGATAAGCTTTCAAACTGATCAGAAGTTGAGTGTATTGACAGCATCTTTTTGTGTGTATGCTTATGTTTTGTTTAACTGCTTTAAACAAAAAGAAAAAGAATAGAGTACTTGTCCACATGACTATTGTTAAGTCATTCTACCTTCAGTCATAAAATCTCCAGCAGATTAAATGTTAAGAAGATGCCAAAACAATATTAAAGGTAAGACAATATTTTAAATGCATTTTAACTTTCAATGTGTAGTTTTAAGTTTTCGATTTTCATTCTCATTCAACTAGTGTCCATTTTTTGACTTCTCTTTCTGAAATCTCATAAATATTTGATTGTGAAAAAGTGGTCTTTTTAAAAAATCTGTAGGCAGAGCTATTACATGGAGATTTCTGCAAATATGTTTCCTAACATAAGTATACCATAAGTATTTATGTTTATGGCATTGATATTTAGAAGTAGACAAACATGTCTCCTGAAGGAAGGATTATTCTTAAGTGTTAAATTATACTTTAAAAAATCAATGTATAACTTCTAATTTCAGGTCCAACATGTAAGAAATTCAGTAGTCATTGTTCTAAAAAATAAGAAGCTGAAATAATGAACGATGTCAACAGTTTCTAGGTCACAGAGCAAACTATTGCCCCAATATATAAAGACAGAAAGATACTGAGAATAACAGTAGAAATCTCTGAGCAGAAATCTCTGCAATCATTAGGACCATAAAGAAAAACCTGAACTCTGATATATACATAGCTGGATACTCAACATGGGCAAGTCCGAAAGCTAAAAATAAAGAAGAGATGGGGAAAAAAGGGGAGCCAGATTATTTGGAGTGAGGAAAGGGTATGTGAGAGTGAGGAAGAAAGGAGTACAGGGAAGTGAGAAAAGGAAATTGAAATTGTGATTATTCTCCCAAACATAATTATTAAGAATCACAATTATATACCAATTTAAAAAAATTCAAGGGAAGGGTCAAGTGCTAGGCACATCTCTTACCCATTTGTGAATTTAACTTTAAAACTTTGGTAGTTTCTCACAGTAAAGATGGTAGAAAACACCCCTAGGGTTTCTCTAATGTGAAGAGGGAAGTGTACCCATTTCAGAATACAGCAGAGTATGTTGTTCTTAATAAAACTTGACTTCAAGAGAAACATTTTCCCTGAAGCCTGACTGGGATCCTATTAGAGTCTGTGTAACCTAGGAAAAGGAGAGCACTCAACTTCAGACTTAGTCTTTCACATAGGAGAAGGGAAATGCATTCTGTCATCCCACCCTAGGTGTTCTGTCCAACAGACCAGAGACAGTGAGATTGAGAATCATATGGGAAGTCCATAGTCAAGGGCACAGACTCACTAAAATACAGGGACCTAACCACAGGAATTTATGGTGAGTTTGCCTCCTTTCACAGCGCTCTGAGAGGCCAAGGCAAGATTACAAGACATTTTTTTTATTTTAAAGAGAAAAAACAATAAAAACTATGATACAGAATTTCAAAACAAGATAGCAGGAGATTAACAAAGATTAATACATTACCTATTGTTATCTTCAAAGTAGTTGCTGAGGTTACAAGACGCAGGCATGAAAAATTGATCAAATAATATAAGCACAACCCTTTCTTTTCAATGAACTAATAGAAATTAGTAGTATAATTATCTCAGCTATCTTGTATGTGTGTATACATATACATTTTTTCCTTCCTTTTTTTCTCTTTTCCCCCATTCCAAGCTGTTCTTTCCCTTTGAACAGCTTCTTTCCCATTCACAGTATCTATTGGAGATTTTTGGCTCTTATTTACTCTCAGTTTCTTACACTAGGGAGACAATACAAAGTTTACACATGTGAGTCTGATTTATTTCACTTGAATGTGGTCTCAAGTTGCATCATTTACCTATAAAAGCCTCTAGTTTATTCTTCCCAGCATAAGCAATGAATAAAGTTCTGAAAAATGAATAAAATATATAATAACTGAGACAAATAAAAAAGGTGATAAATATAAATAATATAAATACAAATATAAATAATGAGATTGTTGGAAACAAAAATGAAGAGAAGAAATGGTTAAAAATAATAATTTGCCCATATTAATGTCAGACACTCATATCAAAAACATCTGAGAATATAAAAATGATAAAATTCAATGAAATGAAACTATGCATATCATGTTCAAACTTCAGAAAATCAAAGATTAAAAAAATGAATAGGGAAAAAAGGCCATATTTAGACAGGAGCAGAGATAAGAATTACATCTGATTTCTCAGAAATCATGCAACCAAGAAGTGGGATAAAACATTAAGTCTTTGGAGAAGAAAGAAACATACCAATGAGAATTCTGCACATTGTGAAATTATCCTTAAAAATAAGGAGAAATAAAAACTTTCTCAGAAAGCAAAAATGGAGCAAATGTATTCCCCAGTAGACTTATCTTACAAAAAATGTTATAAAAGGTTTTTCAGAGAAAAGAACCATTACATAAGTCAGAAACTCAGATCTACATGAAAACACGTAAAACACTGGGATATAGTATGAGAACATTTTTGATTGGCTTAACAGATAAAATTTTGTCAAAGTAATAGCAATATATTCAATTTCTATATCTGTATATATAAATGTATATACACATTTATTTATCCTTTTATATTAGCAAAATGATTAATATCAATAATAAATTAAGAATGAAAGAGAATTAAAATATTTTAATATGTTACATGCTGTATAATATTATTTGAAAGTGTACATGAAACAGTTGCAAATGTATGTTACAAATCCTAGGCAGCCATTATCAAAATTAATTTTTTAAAAAATTTTATGCTGAGAAAGAGGAGAGGACTTGGGTATGTAGCTCAGTGGCACAGCACCTTCCTGGCAAGTGCAGGGTTCTGAGTTCAATTCCAGATACCAAACAAAGAAATAAACATAAATTTATATGTTTCTCCATATATGATACAATAGAATTAAAAAGGGGGAGAAAGAAAACTGAATTGAAGCTGGGCTTAGTGGTGCACACCTGTATTCCCTATTAATTGGCAGTCTGAAGCAGGAGAATCACTTGTTCGAGAACAATCTGGACCAGTTAATGAAAGCATATCTGAAAAAAAATAAATAAATAAATACATAAATACATAAATGTAGTTCAAAGGTGGCTCCTGTGTTGGATCTCCAGTAAAACACACACACACACACACACACACACAGAGCTTAATTAAAACCATATAATGTAGAAAAAATGTGGAAGACAAAATGAAACTAAGGAATAGGGAAATAAATAACAAAATTAACAAAGATGATAGCTTTCAACTCAACCATATCAATAAATTTAAATGACAATGGTCTATATATATCTCGTATTAGGTACAGATCACTTTGAATAGATCAAAAAACAAGACTTGCCTTTATTTCCACAACTAATTCATTTTAAACAAATTGACACATATAGAAGAAAAATCAATGAATAATGGTATCTCACACCAGCACTAATTTAATGAAAACAAAAGTAGCTGCACTAATTTCAAACAGTTGGGACTTTCAGAGTAAAGGTTGTATGATCAAAATAAAGCATTACATTACAGTACAACAGTCAATTCCCCAAGAAGACAGAATAGATCTCAATGTGCATTCACTCAATTCTGATGTATACCTAAAATTACTTGAAAAATCTTTGATTATATTTCCTGCAGCTTGACACAATCAGCCCTCCATAAATACTTACTAAGTGCACACTTCGGTTTGCAAACAATTAGGTTCTCAAACAAAAGCATTTGGTAAAATTTTGCCTCCATTTGCAAACTGCACATCTTGTGACAAACAAAATATGGTCATCCTTCCCACACAAACACAAATGCACCCCTCTTCACCAAAATCGTAAAATGAGTTTGTAAACAGAGGTACCACTGTAATTGGAATCTAGATTTATTTTGTAGGTAAATCTGGAGTTTCATAGCAAAACGTAAAATGAAGGATGACTCTAAGATTTGTTGACTAAGCAGCCTTTGTATTTCTAGAAATAGAAAAATATGAGAGGAATAGAATTCTTGGTGTAAATCAATTCAGTTTCAAATTTTAACTTTCTAAAGCCTAATAGATATCCAAGTAGCTGTTTTTGGTAGATGTGTGACACATGAGAATAATTTTAGAAATAGTTCTGTTTTGAAGATACTACTGTCAGTGAAATCACTTAAAATATCAGTGTACATTAAATAAAAAGGATAGTAGAAATTGAGGGATGAACCCTGAAACACACAAACATTTAGCAATTTGGAAATTAAGAAATCAGCAAATATACCCTAACTGGACAAGAAGTGAATTTTTTATAAAGGAGAAAAGTGATGTCTCAGAATGCAAATAAAAAAAAAATCTTCCAAAAAAAATAGTACATTGAATAAAATATTGCTCTTTTTCCAATAAAATAAGCACTGAAAATTGTCCGTAGAGTTAAATATATAGGATATTGTTGATGACTTAGCATATTTAACACAGTCAAAACAAAAGATTTTTTGTTACGAGCATTTTTAGAAAAGGGTACAAAAGGAAGTGGAAGCAAGTGCTTGGGGGAAATTTTGCTGCAAAATAAGGCACAAATGGAGTAATACTATTAAAAGAGCATCATAGAAATGTGAGATATCACAAAAAGCTTGTGTTGATAAAAAAAAGTAAGGAGGGAAATTTTGATGACACTACATAACCTAGAATCAGAATGAAAAAGTTGCACATTTAGATGAGTCAGTCTGACATCAAAGGATAAATTTACCAACATTTAAAAAAAATAAAAATATGTATATTTAGCAGAATATATAGGCTTATAAAAGACAGAAGATATGTTGGGCTGGACAAACAAATTTCATTTTAATTTACTTCCATTTTCTAAGTAAAACAGATATACAAGTTATTAGGCAGAATCAAAAAAAGAGAAAACTTTTGGGGGGATTGAGATAATCTGCACAACTGAGTTGTCCTGGATCCTGTCCCAGGTAGTGTATTTCTAAATACACTAGTAATACTATTTTGCAAACATCTAAAATGTGTACATGGATCTTTTTCAGCAAACTAAAAAGATGTGAGTTTTCCTTGAATATTTTACAGATTTTTTTTAATCTATAAAGTGTACTTCAAAGTTTTTCAGTTTGGTGAATATATTTTTAAGACTTTATTCCCCTAAAATATTCAAAATATCTCTAGAGTTTGAGTAGAGACACTGTGCTCAGATTCAGGAAACAATTTTATGCCTTCATTTTTATTTCATAGTTTCCTAAGGAATGAGGTAGTTATTCTAGTTGAGAAGAGCAGCATGGAAGAAAGAGTAACTTGTGAGTCCTTCCAAAATAGAAATACTCAGCTTTCTGCATTGTCGCCTCATCAATGAAATGCAAAATGATAGGAATTGTAGAGAAAACTTTTAATTGTAATGAATGAGTGAATTCGAAATGAATAAATACAAACAAAGCACATATGTATTCAAAAATCTTTGTTAATTTGTCTCTCAAAATCATTTTCAGTTTTATTTTTCTTTTGATTTTTTTTATGTCATTTTTGCTGTTCAGTGGGGTCAAAACCAAGAGAACAAAGCAATGGATCTACAAACAGAAGTAAAGTTAGGCTGAGTTCTGTTTCAGCTTCTAGCATACAGATTCCTTTCATAATATTTAATTTCTTTGCCAGTCATAGCAAGCATTTGGAAAATACAATGTCTATACTATGTTATTTCACTTTGATTTCTGGTACAGACCTGTTTTCTCATCTGATTAACTAGAGAACTACTTAGCTGTATATATCCCAGTGTCATTGGTAGACATATCCACTTGCTTTACTTCACTGCTTTTTGCAAAAAGAGCAATTGTAGGTGAGGATGTATGATTAAGAAACTAGGAAGAGTTTAAAATAACTACTGTCTACCACACAGGCCTTCACATATTGAAGACCAAACATTAATACCTGATACAGATTGTATTTTTTAAAATCTTGGAAGTAGAAAGTAGCCCTATTATGTTTTAATCTCATGGAAATCTCTCCATTAGAATCCAAGGAGACTTACTAACATGTCCAGAGAAGTAGAATCAACCCTTTCTTAATAAATCATTGAAGCAAGGTAAGAATGTAAGTACAAAGGCAAAATTATGTGATTGGAAAATATATGGAGTAAAGAAATGAAAGAACAACAATTGTTGAATCAACTCTATATCTTGATTTCCTTCTCTCTTGTCACTGTGAGATTAAAATGGACTGACTGCTCACCTTTTACTCTTTCGCCTGGAGGACTGACTGAAAGTACAATGGAGAAATTATCCAATCACAGTTCACATCCTAGACTCATGCCCACTGGAAATAACAACAGCTACAGTACTGACTTTTGTGTTTAAGCATAATTACAGAAGTACATCCATATATGCATCATATATACCACATATATATTTATATAAATGTGAAATATTTTTCTTTTTAGTTCTGAAACTTCAATACACAAGAAATGTATCTTCCTGTCATCAGAATAATGCTTCAGTGTGTAAGAATGGAATAAAAATAATAATAAATTATATTAATCAGAAGAATATTGAGTATAAATATTAGATTAAGAAGGGGAATAGTGTCAGCTCTATAGATCTAGCAACCACAAGTTTCAGTCATATTTTAAAATTATGATTACTTTTAAAAAGTTTGTTTTAACTCTGATTTTATACGATTACATATTTTAACGATAATACGTATTTAGAAATTATTGAACCACTATTTTAAACAGGAAACATTGAAACAAGTTTTTTAAAATGTACAATAACAAGAGAAATCTTCAATTTAAATCTTCAATTTAAGGAGAGAATTTTCCACAATCATAAGTAATTATAAGTAATAACAAAGTAGAATAAGTCACAAAAGGTGTGGGTTAACAAATTAGATGAACAACAATCAGACTCAATTTTAAAAGCTTGTTTTTTTTTCTAGATGTTATCTGAGTATACACACAAATGCATCACAAAATTATAGTATAATTTTAAAATTATAAAAGCAAAAAGTGTCTTATAAAACTTAAATCACTTTTTTTGGTATCTTATCTTGGTCAAAGATACTATTTGACTAACAATTCCAGATAATATGTTTTACTCCAAATGCACTCACTTGACTGTAATCTCCAATTTAAAAAAAATACTCTAAAGTCTTGATTTATTTAAGAATATAATTCAAGTCCCTTGATACTCCTAACTACATATACCAGTTTTTTCTGATCAGAAAAAGCTCCTTGAAGTATTATTTATTTTTCTTTCAAATTTTTATTCCATGAATATATATCATCATCTCTGATTAAAATACATTTGCTCTTGGGAATATTTAAAGGAAATGATACCAAGTATTTCTATGTAGAAGCATATAATGACTACATCAATCATCAAAATTACATAGGCTGTTCTATACAGTGAGAAACAACCATGTATAATCTTACCACCTACATTTCTGAATGGAATATTAATGAATATACGTGTTAAATTGCATCTAAAATCTACACCTTCAATCAGTTTTGAAAAATATTTAACTACAGACTTAGTTATCTATTTAAACAATAAACTTACTTTAGATTTATTTAGATAATTAATGTTTTTGAAACACATATATTAAATACCTGATCTAGTTATAATGATATTTTTATTCTTTTTGTCATGTATTGATACGTGTGAATTTTACCTGTGTTACTGTCTGATTTACTCTTTTTGATGAGAAAACTTTTTGGAATTGGAAATGTTCCTTTTTAGTTTTTTACTGGCATACTCAGAGGTTCTATTAACTCCTTTTCTCTCTTTTTGTACATTTATCTAGTAGTAGCAAAATCTGTATTTTAGCTTCTCTAATTTTTAGGTTTTTTTAAGTTTACTTAAATGAAGAAACATACAAAAACAAAATATTCCAAAGTCCAGATATACCACATATATATTTATATAAATGTGTCAGGATTTCTACAAATTGTTCACTTCTCTTCCCAAATATCATAAAATATAGCAGGGAGCAGATTAATAAAATCCTTTTTATAGTTCTTCTAGAAAATAAATGTAATCTTCAGACTCTACAACACAAGCAAATATCAAGATAACTGAGATCTCAACACTGGAAAAACTGAAGCAAAACGAAGTGTAAGAAGGGTAGAATGGCTAGACACCAGCAAAACAACCAAACAAAACCCCAGATGGGAATAGGTAAGTCTGAAGTATGAAGCTTACTTTTTTTTTTTTTGAGTAATACTTGGTAGGATTTAGCTTAGGGTAGATGTAACAGTGCACAAAACATAGATCGTTTGGCTCCTGAACTAAAAAGAGTACATTTCCTGCGTGCTGGCAAACTGCTGTAAATATTGGGTCTGGCATGGCAGGTACTTCTCAGTTACTTCAAAAAAGAGTTCAGCCCTTGGTTGGAATAACTTGTGGTAGCTGATAGCTTCCCCCTCTTACAGTCTTTCAGCATCTCCCTCATTTTGACTTCCAGGTCTTACTCTACTGAAAGCACTCCTCAATTACACCTTATCAAGGGGATGATATGAGGCTCTAGTTATCTCAACTATCATGCATCACTCCCTGGTCAGCAGACGGGAGGGGAAGAAGTCGAGGAAATGGGGAAGCAGGATGAAGGGGAAGGGGACGGAGGGAAGGTGAGGAGGATTCTTGCAACTGGTAATTCTTGCTCAGGCACATCCACACAGAGTCCAGTCTGTTTCTATCTGAATGCTCCCTGCCTCACCCTCCTTCTTTTCTTCTTTCAAAGATGTTATACCTCTAGCAAAACTTTTTTGTACTCCAACCCCTTAAATTCTTGTTCCCTATAACATTTGCTGGCACAAGGAAAGGTTTAAATGATTAAAGTAATTAACACTTAAAAGGGACACATGCAATAAGGATGTGAATATGACTGTCTTAGTTACTTTTCTTGTTGATGATAAAATATATGACACCCAAAATTAAAGGAGAAAAGCTTTTTGTTCACCATTTGTAGAGGTTTCAGTCCATAATTGGTTCCAAAGCAAGTTGGCAAGGCAGAGGGACATCACAGTGGAGAAAAAGTTCATGGCAGGCAGAGGGCAGTAAAGTAGTGAAGAAGCAGCATGCGACAAGCAGTGAAGATAGTAACCCTCTTTCTGTTCCTTGTATCTTATCTAGGCTACCTACCCTTATGGCAGGAAGCACTGACACCCAGGGTGGACAAGCTTGACCCTAGCATTATACAATGAATCAATCCCAGCATGACATCCTTAATCCTACCATCACACACTCTAGATTATGCCCTCTCTGAAAAGCTCCATCTATGACCACATGAGGTTTTGAGGAGACATCTATATACAAGCCACAACAATACCACACCAAAAATATGAAAACTCCACACAACAGGCTCAAAGTTAGGGGTTACCATAAAAATTCTTCCTTTAATGGAACAAAGAAAAACAGTGACTGAATATTCTCTCATGTATTGAAAGCCAAACAAAATATGGCACGTGTTTATATGAGATAAAACCAAAAAGAAGAAATGCAATGTTTTGCCTTGGACAGTGAGAAAAGAGCAATAACTAAAAGTTAAGCCCTGAAAATTTCATTGAGAAGAATTTGTCTATGTATTTTTGAGCACATTTTTGTGAAACGTAATATTCATTCCAGGGAGTTGGTACATACATGTCACATCTTTATCCTTTCCCTGACTTTCCTCTCAGCTCTGTCTGCCCCAAGATTCTCTTTCCCTTTGTAAAACATCTAAGAAAAATAAAAATACAAAGGACTGCTGACAGAGAATGCCCATGTTCACTCCTAAGTAACAAATACACTCACACACATGCACACACACACACACACACACAAACACACCACAAGAAACAAAACAAAAACAAAGAGAAGTGACAACTGACAAACACAGACAAACAGAAAACTAAAATAAAGAAAAAGAAATAAGAACATAGGCATTGTAGGCTTTAGAAAAATGAATTAAGCAAAAATTAAAAGAAAAATATATTATTTTAAACAATCATCAAGAAATCGGGAAAAGGATAAGCAACATTCACAAAATTGTAATCTCTGAAAATAAAACTTAAACAATGAAACAAATAAGATCCAAAATGTACAATAGATATTGTGAGAGGGAAAGGGAAAGAAACTGCTCAAAGGAAAGAACTGGAATAGGGTACAGGAGAAAAGAAAGAAGGAAAAAGATTACATATATATAAATAAACAAGATAGATAACTATACTACTAATCTCTGTTAGTTCTTCAAAAAGAACATTTTGTGCTTTCATTCTTAGACTAATCATTTTTTATGCCTATATCTTGTAATTTGAACAACTACTTTGAAGATAACAATATGCAATATATTACCAAGTGTTAATGTATTATTTTGCTTTGAAATACTGTATCATAATTTTTATTTTTTGTTTTTAAAATTAAAAAATTACATGAATATTATTTTGACAAATAAATATTAGAATATATAAATTAAAACAGCATACAGAAAGCCATGGAAAAACATTCAACAATGAACCCCAGGTAACTAAATTGTTCAGAAAAAAAAGTCAAGGCAACACAACACTAGTGCCCTTTGAACTGGTAGAATGGTGGAATGGAATTTATAAAATTGAGCTAATCAGCATTATATTGTATTCTTTCAGCATAGTAATGATTCAACTAACACAAACTGGAAGGTAAATGAAAAGATAGTGGAAGGTAGGGTATATTTGTTGACTGCATTGTAAATAGTTAAGTGCCTGTACTTGGAGTAATTAAACTGAATAAAAACTAGAACTATAGTGTGTGTATATATATATATATATATATATATATATATATATATATATATCAGTAAACTGATTATATATAAATGAGTTTATTACAAAAAGATAGTAATATTCACAAACTATTTTATGAATAAAAAAACAAAATTTCATAAAAATAAGAAAATACCAGTTAATACACTGTGTACCAGGATCTTAAAGGTAGTTACTTAAAGTACAAGATAGATGAAAAATATCACTGCTACTCTCCTACTAACCTGTTTTGAAACTCTGTTTTGTTGTTATTTCTTACTTTTTTCTGTTTAAAATTTAAAAATATACCAAAAAGAAGAAACAAACATAATATCAAAAAATTTACTTTTCAATGAACTAAGAGTAGCTAGGAGTATAAATGATACAAATTAGCATATATTTTAAAATACATTTGAAAGAATGGAAAAGGAAATTTGGGGAAATATTTGAACTTCTCCCTACTTCCTATCTGTCTATCTTCTATTTTGATATTATTTGTGTAAGAGGAAACAGTAATTTGTTCTTGGATATCACTGAGAATTAAGAAAACATAGAATTAGAGACAAAAGTGTTAAGTGTAATCACTACTCTAAAATCAATAATACTACAAAAATCAGAACAACACATATGCAAACACCAAAAAACTAGTCTTTGTACAATTCTAAAAGATAAAACAGATACTGTGACAAGACTAACAACAACCAAATGACATTTGTAAGTGGTTTTAAGTCTTATCAAGAGTAATTTTCATGTTAAACCACAAAGTTCCACTCTAGTGTTCATACAATAAGCCTAATTCAAAGTTATGTTAAATTTGTGATAATGAAGACAAAAGCAAAATTTATACCAGCAAAATAAATGTCAAACCAAAGCCACTGAATGCAACAAAGAATATTCCATAGTGCTTAAGGGTTTAATTCATAAGATGAAGATGTAACTGTTGTAAATATTCATGCTCAAATTATTCTAGCAGCAACAACCATAAAACAAAAATTGCACGAGATGCAAAAAGAAATACATAAAAATTGTGAGACCAATTTATTTCTCTTAGGTCATGATTAACCCAGTGTTAAAACAGACAAACATAGTGCTAGGATCATATAAGTTATAAATGACATCATTAATAAACTAAACATAGTTGTTATTTATATGAGCCATCCATTTCATTTATCCATTCCTTACTTCAGTTTATTCATTCCTTATTCAGTTTACAGATTTGTAATCATAAACTGAATACATTTTTATTGTATATCTTTGACTACTTATATCCTTTTTTCTTGATTTCATTACATTTTCTTTCAACATTGTTTGTAAAATCCTACTCTTCTTTAAATCTTTCTACCCTAATGTTTCCTAATTAAACTATAGCTTTAGCTATAACTTTCCCATGATTTTCCTACAGTATATAGTGATATAGTGTAATGCTGAGATGATCTTGCCAATTCGTGTTAATAATTTTCCTGTAATAATCTTGTGACTCCCTTATTTCTAACTAAATTAAATGCAGTTCTCCATATACTTATCAATTTCTTCAAAATTTATGTCATACCTTTTCCACCTTTATCCTACAATACTCTCTTATACTTATTTCACCATCCTCTGATTTATCATTGCTTTCTAAGTGTTTTATTAATTATTTGGAGTTCCTATTTCTCCTTGTGGTTTAATTTATTTTAAATTCTCATCTCTCTCTTCCCTGGCTAATCCACCTAGAAATGCATAACGCTGCATATACTTTATAAAAGTGACAATACCTTCACACCCTCCCTCTCTTTTTTCTTCCTTTCCTTCCTCCCTCAATTCCTTCTTTTCTTGTTCCTTTGTGTGTGTGTGTGTATGTGTGTGTGTGATACTAAGGATTAAACCCAGGCTCTTGTGCAAGTTTGAAAAATGCTCTACCATCAAGCTGCTGTCCTCAGTCTCCCTAACTGGCGTTTCATGACAGCAGCATTATATATGCTCTTCAATGAAGAAAGATGCAGAGGAGGAGAAGGCAAACAGAAGTAAAAAAAAAAAAATCAAGATTCAGTATGTATATGTATCAATTCTCCATAATGAATGCATTTATTATGTATCACAAACATATAATAATAAAAGGGAAAATTGTATAACTGGTACAATACATTCCTTTAAGGCAGTGAGGGGTGGAGATAATAACATCACTGGAAAAAGATAATTATTTATTTCCTACTTTCATTCTGTACCACATAGGTTCATAGCATTTCTCTCATTCTGTGCTATGAATTGCACTCTTTTGCAGAGTCTCTTGTTTTATTATTTTCTTTTTATAAGGAATTACTGGAATTTTATGCTTATATATCTTTATATGGAAGATACTGCTTACACACTAGGAGACAGAATGTTGTAGATGGCCTAGGCTCACACTGATGTGATTGTAATGAAGAAAAGCACATGGACAGTGATTTTGAAATTTCATATTTACATTCATTACTAATAAAAAATTTCTGGCCATTCTTCCTTAATCATTCTTCAGCTACTTTTTATTCTCCCTTAAGCCTCTGAAATAATTTTGTGTAAAAAATAGTTATTACAAACCTCACTTTTCTTACCTCTTCTACCTAGAAAATTCATTTTAGCTATCATTAGAATTATACCAAAGAGAACGTTGTAAAATTTAATAAATAGTGAGTGGAGACTTTCGATACAGGATCATTTTTGAAACCCTCATGGTAAGTATAAATGCCAATTAAAAAATCTTCCTATAAGCACTGCGTACTGCAAATGTGCACATTCCCTATTAACAGTACTTAGTTTGACTTCTGAATTTATTACATCATTTCAATGAACGATGTAAGTGCTGTTATCCTTTGCGAAGTTCCCCAGTATTTTAAATTGTCACATAGTTTTGAAATCTTATGCAGGAATAAGGCACTTGGAACACTAGGGTTTGGTGCTCAAGTATTCCTGAGAGCAACCTACACAGATGGCTTCCACGGTGATTTTTACTTCCGCTCTGGGTGCCCTTCTTATATTTTTATCTCAATTGCCAGAGTTGTGTCTGTTCCCATGCGGTTTGACGCAGGTGTAGCTGACATCTCATTACCTACTGTGATATTGCTAAGAAATAATTTGGGAACCCCTACTCAAATTATTTCTACTCTCCTCCAATAGGAAGAAAAACTTTGGAGGCTAGAGGACCACACTTTGCCTTATGTTTTATTTTCCCAAAGAATTCTATATACACCTACAACTCTCAAACCTGACCATCTTCGGATCTCGTGTTTTCCTCACCCTATCACAAAATAATTCAGAAAAATGTACTGCGGTATTTGAAATTGAAAAGAAGGCATGATGTACTATTTTTGATTTTCATCTGCTTCATATCTCCTTAGGGTAGTGAACACAGGATTAAGCATAGATTTGAACCAAGAGGAAGTGGTAGGAAAATAGAATTAAAATTAAGAGGAAAATAGATGATAAGTATCCTACCACATTTTTCTATTAGTTATTTTGTGATCTCATGAAGATTCAATTTTGTTTAAGGGTTTGCTTTCTTTTGATGTGCATGATCATTTGACCACAGTGCTCAGTTTGTGACACACTTTTATCAGGATACTAGTTCTTTTATTTCATCTTTCTTTATTCCTCCCTTAAGTACTATGAACACACATTATTGTATAACCAACATGCATCATAAAGTTTTTACACACACATACATTATATATGCATGAATCCATAAAAAAAATTACATTACAGTGTTCTTTACATAAAATGCAAGAATTTATACTCCCAACAGAAACACTTTGGAAAGTTTATAATGTGATGCATTATTGCTAGGCATCATTTCTTAATTTCTGCTAATATACTGGATATCAAGTGTCATGTTTGGCAAAATTATATGCATGTTCCCACCAGCAAGTTTCCCACATACTCAATTTAACATTGGTCTCAGTACTACTGTAAAATGGTATTGTGGATCAAATCAAGTTTGCTAAACAGTTAAATTCAAAACAGAAAATCATTTGAGAGAAGGAAGTGTAATTGTATGCGTCTTTAATATCAGAATATGCAGACACAAGATGGAGTCTCAGAGGATGGCACAAGATCAAGAAGATCAAGAGAAGGGGCAGTTGCTAGAAAAAATTGAATAGTGAAGAAGACTTAACCTGCCATTGACCATTTTGGAGATGAAAGAAAGGAGGTGGAAATCAATCAGTTTCTCCAAGCAGAAAGCAGCCCTCTGGTAGCAAAGAAGGGAGAAACTCAGTCCTACAATAAAAAATAACTAAATTCAGCCTACAATTAAAATGAGTTTGGAGACATGTTCTTCTCATAACTTTTCCAGAAAGATCCACATCTGCTAACACCTTAATTTTTACTTTGTGAAACTTATAACAGAGAAATTACTAACCTAAGTTTTCAGGTATATAGTTATGAAAATATAAACTTTACTTGATTTAAAGGATTCATTTTGCTGTAATTAGTATAACAGCAATTAAAATATTTATATGGAATTTTATTTTTGTACTAATTTGTATCCCCCAATTTCTAATGTTTTGCATATATTCAAATAATTAAATCTAAAAATCTTAATCATTTATATTTTAAATTCTATAACTTATATATTCTACTGACTAGGATTTTATCCTCTTAAATTACAGATTAATATGAATTTTTATATCGCTAATTCCCTTTTATTTTCCTCTCCATTTTCTATTTATTGTATTATTTTCTTGAGTTCATTTTGATAACACAAAAGAGGTATAGTTTGATTTATGATATTAATTCACAAAAAAATGCTTGAGTGCTTTGTGTTAAAAATGCGTTCTTTGATTTCAGTGGGAATGCTGGGAGGCTGAAGTGGCAAAACCCAAAAAATGATATTTAATTAATAAAGGTGGCATGAGCGAACTTATACAATAATCAGTCAAGGAAAAATAAGATTATCTTGACAGTATCCTAGAGGTGGTTAAATGACTATTAGGCTTCGTTTTCAAAATTAGAGTGCACTGCTAATACCCTACAAAACACACAAATGCATTAACATGTAAAACAATATTTTAGGCTTGTTGAGACATTAAAATAAAGATACACACATGATGGAAAATTAGACCCACAAATGACAGATTTTATGAACTCTAGAAATGTCCTAGTGATTCAGTAAAAGCCTTGTTGCATGAAAAGATGCCTAATAAACTATTTTTATTTTTTAAAAAAACCTATGCAACTTGAATTTCTGTTTCAGCATTTTCATGAGGTAATTGAAAGAAAAATTGCCATGTTAGTGTGTAGAGCTAAATGAAGAAAATTGAAATGGGCCCAGTCACTCAGGATCTAAGTGATTAGGAAAGTCTATTCTCAGTAACTGAGGAAACTTGTGGCAGTCACAATTGAAGAATGTCAGGTTGCTCTAAACTTTTGTAAACTTTTGTAACAGGGATGGGAGTTCCAGGCTAGTTAAGTCTTCAGAGATTGAGATGAATGTCTTCTTGTGTTTAACTACTTGTTCCAGCACTATTTGTTGAAACATATTTTATTTATTTCTTCATTTAATTGACTTTTTTTTTAAATTGACTGGTTATATACAAGCTACTGGCTGGATTCCCTATTCTATTACATCAACCTCATGTCTATATAAAATATGACTTTGAACCTACCCAGTGAATCCAAGCAGTCACTCAGCTTTGGTGGTGGGCCTGGCACAAGCTCAACACGTACACAGCCATCTCCACCCAGCCCTGAAGCTCAGGGACTTCACATGTAACCTGGTAGGGCCCTGCCCAGCCTCCCAAAACAATCAGGGAGATTGGGAACAGCTCAGGAGTCCTGCCCGGGACCCGCCCAGTGACTCCAAGTAGTGGGGCAGCCTTGGCAGTGAGCCTGGTGTGAACTGAAGGCATGCACAGCAAGTTTCACCTAACCACCCAGACTCAGGACCCCACATACAACCTTTTGGGGCCCTGCCCAGCAACCTCAAGGAGCCAGAGAGCCTTGGCATGCAAAGTGGGCTGTGCTGAAGGTCTGCCCAAAATACTTCCACAACTTAATGGAACCTTCTATTGCCCAGAGGGATCCAGTAAAGCCTGCCTAATGAACCCTTATCAACTGGGGAAACTCCCTGCAGTACAGACAGCCATACTCAACCCAGGAAACAAATAAGATTTTGCATTCAGCTTCCACAGGGGAATACAGGAAAATGACAGAACAAAAGGATAAAATGCAATCTCACATATACAGCCCATCCCAAACAAGCCTAAGAGACAAGGGCATAGAAGAAAGTACAAGCCATACACCTGAAACTTCTGAAATGATAGCAACTGAGTCAAACAAACAACTCCATAAGCTATAAAGGAACTCAGATTGGAAATAATCTACCAGATAAAACAAGAAATGAGAAACATAATGAAAGAAATGCTGAACACATCTAAAAAAGGCATAGTTTAAAAAATAGAGGAGCACTGCAAAATGATGGAAACCTTCAATGAACAATACAAGAAAGAAATAGAATGCATGAAACAACCAAAGAGATATCCAAGAAATGAAAAATTTCATTGAATGCTGGCAAAGCCGTGACAATGAATGTGAAAATAGACTTTCAGACCTTGAGGACAAGATGGCAGCTAGTGAACAAGAAAGGAAAGATCTTTTAAAAATAACAAGGAATCAGGAAATAACAATTCAATATTTGCAAGATGATGCAAAGAAAAAGTATAAAAATCATAGGTGTGAATGAAAAAAAGAGGCAACACAAATGATATAAAAACACTATTTACAGAAGTAATAGCCGAAACTTTCCCAAACAAGTGAAAGGAAACTGATATACAGGTAAGTAAAGCATATAGATCTCAAATTAGCCATAACCAAAACAAATCTACACACAGACCTATAATAATCGACATTCCAGAAATTCAACAAAAACCAGAATATTAAAAACTGTTAGAGAAAAGAAACAAATCACCTATAAAGGAAAACCCATCAGTATCATAGCAGACTTCTCAACACATACAATGAAGTCAACAAGAGCATGGAGTGAAGTATTCCAAATCCTAAAGGAAAATGACCTCCAACCCAGATTGATGTACCCTACAAAACTGTCCTTCAAAATCAATGAAGAAATAAGATACTTCCATGACAAAGAGCAGCTGAAGAACTTCATGACCAACCATGCAAAGAATAATGAACGGTAGTCTAGATAGACATGAAAATAACTATAACTTCAAGAACACCAACAGAAAAAACCACCAAGAATGGCAAACAACTAAACAGAGGGAAGAAAAAGGAAACTACAGCAGAAAGATAACATGAGAAATATAAACCTATATATATCAGCTATAACCAGTAATGTAAATAGCCTCA
>RJWT010007857.1:0-27055 GCA_004365215.1 Cuniculus paca
AAGGTATATATGGGTTGTTAAATGTAACTTCTACTAAAAAAATCATTACATTTGTCCATATTGCACATGTAGATGGCCATTTCATTGCATTTGTGCTTTTATAACATTAAAGAAAACCAAAAATTTTTAAACATGGGAAAATATCTTATGCAACCATAGAAGATAAAAGATGACTCACTTGCACACATATACACACACCATTCAGATAAAAAGGAATGGACAAAGGATATATGAAAGATAATTAATAGTGAAACAAACAGGTAACTAATATGCAGGTATACAACATTCCTGACCTTAGTAATAAAAGAAAAAATTAAAATAATGCATATAATTTTTGTAATAATTGGCTGATTTTGGTGGTAAAACAAAGTGAATCTTAAGACTTAAGATGGCTGGGACATTTAAAATTGATACAAAGCTTTAGAAAGTACATTTTTCATAATCTATCAAAAGACATTAAAATTATTAATCATTTGACACCAAGACTATGGGAAAATCTCCAGATATGATGTTCATGAAATGTTCATGAAAGCATTACTCTGTCATTTTGTCATGATTAAATTAGTTAGCAGCTATCCAGACTTAAAGAAAGACTGTCCATCATGAAAATTCATTATCTGAATTATGCCAATAGTTCCAAATTTAAGAAGTTTTTTCTGTGTATATAGAAAGTCCTTGTGTCTTTTCTTTATGTACTTTAATTTTTTTTCTTTATACAGAAATTTTAGTCCATAGCAGAAAAAAGTGTTCTCGTTAGTCAGATGTAAAAAGGGAAGGTTTCAAAATGTACTGATGACTTACAAAGTTGATTGATCTGGTTAAATGATTTTTAAAAGCATTAGTTTTCTCAGGGACTGTAGATCTTCCACATCTGTCTTGGATGATAGCTGAGTTACAACAGGGTCATTGTTTGTCCTGGGGGGTAGTTTGCTTTCTGATTTGGGACATGTACATGGCAATATTACTCAGTGGAAGAGATGAAAAGTCACCATTTCTGGTTTCATCCTTCCCTATTCTCCATTCCTTTCCCATTCTCCCAAGCATAGGTATTGGGAAGAAGGTTCAGAAATAATGTGATAACTCACTTGGGTCTGAAAGTTGCATGAGAACTTGCCATTAAGTGAAGAGAGATAGAAGTATTCCAGGAAGACAAAGCAGGATCCCAGAAAACTGTTATAAAGGTGTGCTGACAGCGCTGGGGGACAGAATGTGTCTGGAAAATGTGGTATTGATGAGGAAAGTGATGTTTGACAGATGGTAGAGTGGCGTGGTTAAGAGGAGTGTGAGTATAGTACTGCAGAGTCAGGGACGGTGATGGTGAAGATTGCCCTGTACACTAGAATGAATATATTATTCTAGAACAGAAGACAGTAAGATTTATTTTAAACAGCTTATGATGTTATTACATTTGCGTTTTAGAAAGACTTCTAACAGCACTGATAATAATTCTTTTTTGTTGTTGTTCGTAATTCATATATATGGAAAAATGCAGTTCCTTTCTCATACCAAATCCTATACTAAGAAACTGTTCCCTAGACAAGAGATATAAGTTTGTTAAGTTTAGTTTCTGCTATTAACCCACTATTGTATATATATTGCTCTCTAGTTTTCAGTATGAACTGTTATATCCATCAGTCAGTACTTCTCTATCATCTCAATCATGTATCTCCAAAACCACAAACCTAGTCTTTTAAGATTATAAACAGATTGAAAGCTAGCAGAAATTATTGGGAAGAAATAAAAGCAAAAACAAAAACTATGCATCATTTATAATATGTGTATAGCTGTTTCCTTAGAGATTAATATAAGTGCTAACAGAATATTACACATTGTAATCCTGATTAAATGCAGACCACCTCTCCCTTTTTAATTATTGTTCTTGATGGATGTTAAGTACTCAATTAACTTAACAGAAATATTAATTTTAACTCTAATTGTGACTTTCCATTTTAACCATACTACTAAATAGGAATACTCATGTTTTTAAAAAAGAATCACACAATATATAAACAAAATAATAATCAGTAAGTTACCAACCTGAATATGTGTACACACATATGCACATACACACAGCCTATCAAAAGAAAAATGTAAAGTGAGATGCTAGTGTATATAGCTTGCAAGGTGTGTTTCTTTACTTCTTTCAAAATAATTACAAATTTTCATGTACATACTTTTGTATAACATTCTTACAAATTATTTCTTTAAAACAAAAATTAGAAAACATATGTGTATATGTATATATATGGCTTAGGAGAACTTAACATTCTGTTATTGATACATATATATCATACATCGGAACTGTTTCATAAATATTTCATGCAAGCATAGCTATAACATATGATTCTTGTTGTTTTCACAAAATTTAGTAATGATTGTCTGTTATGAAAACACAAGTAAATGTGAAAATAAGCCTCATTTTATAGAAGTGATAAAATCACAGATTAGAACCTAAGTGTGAATGTTTTTATTGAGAAAGAACTGTTGCTAACATAGTACTGTACTTTATTTTCAAAATAGCAATGTCTTAATCTCTCCTCGCTTGATTTTCTTTCAGAAGAGAAATTTCCATTTAGTAATACTAATATTCTTATGCTTTAATTACTAAACTGCAACTAATGTACTATTTGACAGAATAATATATACCTTTTAAATACTATGATTCAGATATTTTCAATATGTGGGAAATATATACTATATAATAGTGAGGGGAAAAGATAGATTCTCTTTGGTTACAATTGTGTAAGAATCATAATATATGATAGAAGAGACTGAAAGGGTCATACCAAACTGGTGATAGTTTCCATATTTTTAGTGTCTTCATGTAGGATTTCCATTTGTACATATTCTGATTTTTTTATATTCTGATTTTTCTGATTAAGCAAAAGAAGCTAAGCAAAAGAAAATGTGGTGGTATTGCCACTATGTTCTGAGTTCTTGTTCTATCTACACAGAAAGATAAACTAGGAAAAATTTTGGCTTGTGGTTAGAGTATTTTGTTCACTTATAAGTTGTCTTGTTCAATTTATTTGGTTGCACACAATTATTTGCAAATTTAAAAACCAACTTTAATGAACTACAATTATTATTATAGTTGCTGATTATAGTTCACCATGTATTATGAAGAATATATTATTTTAATTCTTCATGGAAGTTGATAGTTGCATGAGTGAGCTGATTGGTCTGTTATTTGGTGACTTTGTATGTGGAGTTGTTTCTGACCACTCCAAGCTGGTTTAAACTCCTCTTTGTTAAGAGTCCATTGTACCTTGGGTTTACCTTTTATACTCTTCTATAATTTATTTTGTGCATGCCCCTCCGGAATGAGTTCTAGCATTATTGATTTGCCATTATATTTATGAGTAACTGCATAGTGTTTGACTCATGGCACAATGTATGATGCTAAATAAATACCCAATAAATGTACAGATATCAAAGTGGAAGGAAATGATAGATACTAATAGTGTTTTGCTTAACTTTTAAACATGCAATTGAGCATTAATTGTAACAGATTCTGTATCAATGAGTGTGTTTCAACTATAAAAGAAGTAAAAAGCAATTTTGTTGGAGTACAGTAGGTTTCACCCAGGAAATTTGTATTGAGCTACATGCCCAGCCATTTTTTAAAATAATTTTTGAGGTAGAGTCTCACTGAGTTGCTCCGTTGCCCAAGATGAGCTCAAACTGGTGATCCTCCTGGCTTAATCTCCCAAGTACTGGAATTATTCTCTATGCACCACCATGCCTGAATGAACAATTTTTATGGACTTTATCTGAATGGATGACTGTTGAAAAATCATTACATTAAAGCATCTTATCTTCAAGATTCAGAACCAAAATGGCCAGTTATGACAATCTTCAAACAAGTTGCCTTTCACACTCGTTCTGAGCTCTTCTGCTTCTTGAGAATATTTCATCTCAGTTGTTGATAGTGCTGTTTGTCAACTCCACTGGTTTGATAGCTACCTAATTGATTAGGGAAGCAAACTTCTGGGAGTGTCTGGTGAATTATGGAGGTGCGGGCTTGGCTACTATATCTGGTTCCTGGCCGCGTCTTCTCTCAAGCTGTTCCCCTGCTCTACTTCCCTACTGGCATGAACTCAGCAGCTTTGTTTCCCCTTGCCCTTCTACTATGATGTTCTTATTTTGGATCTAGCTGACCATGAACCGAATCATTCAAAATGGTGAGTCAAATCAACCTCTGATCTTTAAGGCCAGGGGTGTCAAGTATTTTATCCATTAATAGGAAAGCTGAATAATACCACCCAAAATATGGCACTGGAGAAGTACAGTCACTGCTGGGACTACCTGAACAAGTAGTTCGGGAGCCCCTGGAACAGGTTTACAAGAGATTAAAGAATCATTTCAAGAAGTCATGAAAGCCTGTAAGCAGAGCCCAGTGCATGATTTTAGTTGGAACTCGGGGATCAGAATGGAATTTGGGCAGTAAAGGTCAAATTTATGAGATTTCAGTTGTGAACAAGGATTATATTGAGAAGCAGTCTAGAAACCATGCATGTTTCACTATGGCAAAATGGAGAGAGGGGAGACAGAGAGAGAGCAAGAGAGAGGAAAAGAATGAGAGAGAGAGAGAAGAGTATGAGAGAGAACAGACACAGAGACAGAGACAGAGACAAGAGACGTAGACTGAGATGGAGATGGAAATGGAAACAGAAACAGACAATGAGATACCTAGACAGTGACACAGCAAGATTTTGCCTGTGTCCTGAGACTTCAGAAGATGGAGATTAGCGCAGTGGACTAACTGATCTGGTGAGAGAAAGTTAAAGAGAGCCCAAGGGAACTGATGGATGCTTTTAATCAGATTTATATTGAGAATTGGGAACCAAAGGCAAAGCAGAAAATTTTGAAAAACTTTTGATCCAAAAGTAACTATGTGTAAAGTTGAGCCCAAATGGAGAATGAATGCTGAAAAATTAACATCATTAAAAAGAAACCAAGTACCTTTTACCCTTCAGGTACATTATAAATACCTAGCTCTACCAACATTTTCTCACTTCTACCCAGTTTTAAAGCTGGTTTTCCATGTGTAGAGTTCCAAGCCATATTTCATTATGGAGACACAGACATCTTTACCTCCAAACAGCACACAATCTAGTGAAGACCTCTGAATGCCTGAGTGTAATGTGTCAGAAGCTATGATTATACTGCAAAGGAGGCAACTAGCCTTGGTTGAGTTACTGCATGCTAGAGTGTATTTTTAATATACTTAAAAGATATTTTCTCTTTCTTTTCTCATAGATAAAACAAAAAGCTTAACTGTCTCACATAAAGCCAAGATACCAGATTAGAGAAAGGAATCTACATTAGCCAGACTAATCTGACTAATGAAGTAAAATCATACTGATTTATTTAGATGTTAGAATTTGTGCGGTGAGAAATAAATCCTTTGACACCTTTGGGTTAAGTTTAACTCCTATGAATATGAACCATTCGTTTTGTCTCATAGACACTAGATTACTCATCGGTTATACAGTCTAAATTCCGTATGCATCTGTTGCAGTTTGTTACCAAGTTCTTTTGCCTGTTTATGTGCAGTTTTTACTGTGTTCAGTTTTCACTTTTAACTAATTGAATGTTCAGTTGTGAACTGCCTTTTTTCATTGTGCCGTAACTGTTACTAAAATGAAATGTTAACCATGGTATTGACCTTAAAAAGCTTATAATTTGCTAGAGAAACAAAAGTAATGTAATCAGTAATAAGATGATAAGTAGGTGTTAAATCAGAAGATGCGTTATGTTGCATAAAATAGTCAAAGAAAGGATATCATAGTGGGCTAGACCTTATGAACATAAAGTGTAATAATTACAATTTTTATCTTGAATGACTTTGATAAAACGGAAATGTGTAAAAATAGGTTGAACAGAGCAAGTAAACAGCATGCAAAGGAAAGGGAACAAAGCAGAATGGAAGGTGCTGCACAGGATTGGAGTAGACTTGAAGTGCGGGGAAACAGGTAAGGGAAGCTTAATTATAAACTCAGGAGATAGAAGTCAAGGAAAAAATCATTTTAATTTTATAACAGGGAACATCTGAAGTCTTAGGTAAGGGATTTTAAATGCAAACAGAAGAGTTTGTAGACCTTGTTCTAGCATGGGTATGCAGGATCAATGTAAAGAATAAAGAGGAAGGACACAAGAAAGTGAAATGAACCAAATTAAAGTCACTTGTCTTTCTCGTCATTCCTCATCATTCTGAATTTTCTTGTTCTACAGTTTAAACTAGTTTTTCATTTCACCCCCACATAAGAATCTTTACTTCAGACACAGATATTTATTTTTACCTTCATATTTCAATCTTTGATCTTTTATACTTGCATCAGTTTTAAAGAGAATAGGACCACTCTGAATGTCTTTTTGCCTCTTTCCATTCATAGAAACATGTCCACCCTTCTGATCCCAGCTCTCTTGTGTGGGAAGAGAACACATGCTCTAAGACTAAACCTAAATTCAGTTCCTAATTTGTTGCCCACTAGCTATGTGATTTGCTGATGAGTTTTTCTTTCATCCTCTTTGAGTTTCATGAATCTAAATCATAAGTAGAGGACAGGTAAAATATGAAAGTAAAAACATGAAAAGTAATGTGTGAGGAAATACATTTTATGCACAGTGCTGTAAGGGTTGCGTAACCACAGTAATTTTTAAAATAATTGTGTACGTCATTCATTCAGCCTCATGCAAAAAAATAAAATACTTCATTAATGGTTGATGGAGATGATAACAAGGATTGTCCTTTGAACAATGATGGAGCATAGTTCTACTTACTATGAAATACAAAAATAGTAGAAAGTCCTGAGCAATACTATATAAGCATTCTTAATACAAAATTCAAAATATTCCAAAACTCAAAACTTTTAGCACCAATATGACACAAGTGAAAAATTCCACACCTGACTTCATGTGATGGTTTGTAGTCAAATATGGTAAAAATTACTCTTTTGGATGTGGTCAACTATTCAAGTAGGTGAGGAAACTGAGGTCTAAAGTGAACAAATGTCATTGACAATTATTAGCACATAAGTGACAACCGATAAACAAGAAAGAAACTGCCAGAAAATACAAATTTAGATTAAAATAAAATTTCCATTTAAGAGAGTCATGGAAACTTTCTCAGAAGTCAACATAAGAAAACATACCCTGTCGTGTACCTCAGATAAGGGTAAAAATTAAGAGCTGAGGTGTCTTTGATTAGTAGAGATTTTCATCCATAAGGTTATGTGTTCAATCTTCCAAATACCTTACAATATTTAATAAAAATTAGAATTTAAACTTAGAAGCTCTTGGAGAATAGTTAACTCATAGTGTATCATGCCTCTTTTTTATTTTGCGAGAAATGTAGATTACTTATATGCTCAATAATAACTTTAATGATTAAGAATAATATCAAGAGATGAATTTTATTTTATTTTGTAACTATGGATTTTTGTTTGAAAGTTTCCTCAAATTCAAAAGGTTAGCTTTTTTTTTTGGTATGGGGGATCAAACTCACGACCTTGCACTTGCCAAGCAGGCACTTATGCCACTGAGCTAAATCCCTGGCCCCAAAAGATTACTTTTTGAAAATTAACATGCATTTTTGATGTTCCATACATTTTTCTGTGCAAGGTTTGCATTTTTCTGATCGTCAGATTCAAAGAACGTCATTTTAAAGTGTAAACTTACAATATCTCAAAGATGTAAATCTGCTTTGTAGATTATAAGCTTCTTGGGGGCAGAGACTGCATTTGTTTTTCCATTAAATAATATATATAGCATAGGGTGTAAATTATAGGAAATCTTTTCTAAATATTTCTGAATGCAGATTTGCATTATCATTCAAGCTGTGAGTTCACAGATCAAGCATAATTACACTGGAGTTTAGAGACTATTAAAGAAAAGCAAATCTATCTGCCATAACCATGCTTTCTTTCAAGGAACTTCTAGATGTTACTCTTTAGATTAATTGAAGACAAGTTTGAAAAGCTCTTAGAATATAGAAATCCATATTAATGAGTCCAAATAATTTAGTTCAATAGCAAAATCAAAGTAGCAGGCCTGGAAAAGACTTTTTGAAATCATGTAAATGACAGCCACTCTCCTACTCACAAAGTTGATCAAAAAATGTATATATGTGCATTATACAAATACCACATTGAAACCCAATGTTTTATAAAATGAATATTCACTGAGAACAATATTTTATATATTTAACACTATTTCATTTAGACTTTGCTAAGGCATAGCAAGACAGGTACTGTATGATTTCACTTACATGTGGAATCTGAAGAAGTTTAGATCACAGATACAGAATGCAGAATAGTGGTTAACATAAGCCAAGGAAGGCAGAGAGAAGAGGGGATGGGTAGGGAGACAAATTCACAGCCAGATAGGAGAAATATGTTCTGGTGTTGCGTTACACAAAAGAATGATTATAGTCAGCAATATTATATTGTACAATTCAAAATAGTTAGAAGAGAGGATTTTGAATGCTCTTATCACAAGAAAATGATAAATATTTGAGATGATTAGTAGCCTAAGTATACTGAGTTGATCACTACGTAATGTATAAATTTGCCAAAATAACACACTACATCCTATAAAAGTCTACGGTTATTATCTGTTGATAAGAATAATGTGTTAGGAAATAGCTAGAAATATTACAGTGGAAACCACTACTCCTGGAAATAGTTCAACAGTGCTCATAGGTAGAAAATGGCATCTTCTATTTCCTAGATATCATGTATATACAGCCTTACATACAGGTTCCATATCTTTTTGAATCTCAGTCCTAATTTTAAGAACAGGACCAATAGTAATAACTTAAAGGACGATTCTGAGCCTTGTTGGAGATCTTGCTTGAAAAATGCTTTTTATCATATATCTGTTCCATATAGTAATCTGACTATTGCTGTGACTACCACATGTTCAAAGTCCTTTACCCAGAAAGCAGTCTCCAAATAAAGCCTTCTGCCTCCCAATTCTATACTGTTTTCCTTGTCTCACAAAAGACTAAACTGATAGCTGTCACTTTTTAATACTTCAGATTCTGACTCTGCACAAATTTCCCAGGTTGTCCAAATGCCTTTACTATATAACATATGGGGAATCACTTACTGGATTTGCTGCTGTAGGTAAATGTCGGAAAAGTCTTAGAAAAATCTATTGTAAAAAGTATACATTCTAAAGATCGTCTAACAATATTTTCTTAAATGGTTCTGAAGAGTAGTTTTTGAGTGGAACTTGAGCAGTATAGAGACCCTTGTCTATTCATCTATCATGTGACTATCCTGTACACGCATAATTATACACCTTGCTTCAAAAATAAGGTATAAGTCAAGTAACAGGTAGTGTTTTGATAAGTATGTTGGTAGCTAAAACTACAGTCTGTGGGTCTACTTTCTTAAATGTCTGCAATCAAAAATATATATGTAATCATATATAGTGAGTTCATGCTTTAAAATTCTGTAAAATAATAGTAGTGACTTTAGATTTTCTTTAAATTTTTTTGGAACACAAAATAGAACAGGATAAATTACTTTTCTTTAGAAAAATAACTACTTCAGAGTAAATGTCAGTATTTGAACTACAAGCCTCATTAAAAAATCCTAGTTTAAATACAAAATTTGTGATTTGGAAGCAGAAAGCTAATATTTAAAAGAAAAGATAATATAAATATTAGTCTTAGTGCTGATAAATGACAGCTCCATGGTATCAAGCATAAGATTATACATTAAATATTTCATTGGCTTTACTTTGGGAGAAATGGCTAGATTAAATTGAAATCGGAATTGTGAGAATTATATTTTTGATAAGGGAAATACATGAAGGACATATTCTGTAGAACTCACAGGAGTGAGCCTGGTCCTGGATCCATGCCATTGCACAGATCATTAGAAGTAGAGAAGAGGCTGCCCCTTCCTGCTTCCCAGAGCTATGGCAGCAGTCCATACCGAACCTCCAGCTCTGCATATCCCAGCCAAATATTCCCCTCCCAGGACCCTCAACATCACCGCATTGGAAATTGTGTTAGTGGCTACTGGCAGACTTTAACTTTGAATATGAAGCAATCTGAGGTAATTCTTACACAAATTTAAATATCACAGACAATCATAATCTTATTTATTTTAAATCTTTCCCACAAACTAAAATCCAAAAAATAAAATAAAATGCATGTAAGAGTGTTTAGAAACAAGAAGGAAATGATCTCGTAACACTGGCATGGAATGCTGCCAGGAGACCAGAGAGTGAAGTAATGCAAATAAACTCAGAGCTAGCTTTGCCCCACATCTCTGCCCCACATATGTCTTCAGTAAGAACTCAAGACACTTGTTTTTAATTAAGTGTATTTACAATCCGCAAACCTGAGCATATAGTTATAGAATACCTAATGAGCATCTTCTAGTGCAAAGTGAATAAAAAACAAATACCTTAATTGTCACAGTTCAGTTTTTATTGGATGATCTTCAAATTATATGACTTGTAGTATAAATTTTCTTTTTCTGTAAAGGCAGGTATTATTTATGAAATGTTTATTTTAAGGTAATGGTGAAGATAAATTACAAGTGTCAGCGGTATACTTTTCTATATTTTTCTCATCATCTATTCTTTGATTTTATCCTGTAAGAATACTTTGTCATTACATGTTTTGTTCAAGGTCACAGTCTTTTAAAGTTCAAAATTACTTTTTATTCAAAGTCTCATTTACTTTCATTAGCCCGGCTGCTATGCATACCAATCAAAGCATCATATATTTTTATCTTGTCCCGTTCTTCCCCAATGCAAGAAAACATCTTACCTGGGCAATGCCAGGGTTAAATGTGAAAGAAAGCCACCCCCCCCTTGTCCCAATGTTTCAGAAGTCCATTGTCTAAAGTCTAGCCTCATTTAATGCAGCCATATGGTGAGGCTTCCTCACTGGTGTGACAAGGTCATTATAAACATATGCTTTGGAAAAAGGATGCTTATTTAATCTATGAGCTCTTTGTAAAAAGAAATTCTAAAATGGTAACATGTAGTGACAATAGCCCTCAACAATAAATCATTTCAAATAAACTACAGGGGCAGACATCCTTAATTCTAGCTATGTTTACTAGAAATGAATTAGTGCAGTGTCTCTTGCTACTACTAAACCATCCATTTCCAGACAATTTGATGTGTTTGAATCTTACCACATAATCATTTACTTTCTTCCTTTCTGGTTAAATTTAGTATTCTATTAAATTAGTTAAACATGTATTAGTATAAAATAATAATGTTAATTTTTAAACTAAAATTTTAAGTATATAATTAGATATAAATTTACAACATTTTAAACATTAAAACTACAAAATATTGTTTAAGTGAGATATTTTGTGCTGTCCATTATTGTTCAGAAACTAATCAACTATCTGAAAATAGTTCTCATAAAGCCAGATAGTATGAAGTACAAACACAAGCTTTCTTACTCTTAACATTAGAAATGGATATGAATAATTAGTTTTAATGCATTTTCTGGTATTAACAATTCCATGCCAGTCACCTTTAATCCTTTTGCTTACAGTAGCATTGTAAAGATTTTATTATAGTATCATTGCTATGTTAAAAATAATGTTTTTATATTGGACTGAATTTCTCCAAAAACAGTACCTCTGTATTTAATTCATACCATGTGGCATGAATCATCTAGAAAAATATCTTCAGTAGTTAACCCAATTATTTGTAAGTATTTTCTGAGCACTTAACCTACTTACCGTGTCAAGTACTATAAAGGATTTAAAGAAAAGTCACATAAATGCTTTATCCTCCTGTAATGTGAAACCTAGTAGGAGAGGTAAAATATGTAAATCGACAAAATTGTGGTACCACAGGGTTCTCTGCATCTTCCAAGGATAGAAAATTTTGCAAGCTAGAAGAATAAGGCACTGCACCTTAAGTCTAAACAAATATTTAAGAACTCATATTTAAGAATCAAAAAGAAAGGTGGTTGACTAAGGCACTGTCAGTTCTATGTTAACACTGATATTTTAGATTATAAATTCTTTTGGTAAAAATTTATTTTATATTAAAACATAAAAATTATAAGCCGGGCGTGGTGGCTCATGCCTGTAATCCCAACACTCAGGAGGCTGAGACAGGCGGATCGTTTTGAGTTCAAGACCAGCCTGGGCTACAAAATGAGCTCAAGGCCAGTCTGAATGGCATAGTGAGAACCTGTCTCAAAAACACCAGGGCCAGGGATCTAGCTCAGCGGCCTAAGTGCCTGCCTGGCAAGCGCAAGGTCGTGAGTTCAATCCCCAGTGCCGCAAAAAAAAAAAAAAAATTATACATGTTTATGATGTATGACATGATTTCTAAATTCTTACTGTGGTGTATTTTTCTACCTATATATCATGTATATATAATTAATTTCACTTCACTTGATAATATCAGATACTTTTTCTGAAATTATAGAGTAGTTCTTGTGCAGGAAACTGCAAGAATAGAATTGGGAAAAATTTTCCCAAAGAAATTCAGAAGTTGTGTATTGGAACTCCAACAGAAGTTCGCATAGTGATTGATATGAAACCAAAGTGACAGACAGATCATGCTGATATGAACAGCAAAAGAAATAGTGAGAGAAATAGATCAGGAGTATTGTGTTAACGGAGGCTGCAAGGCTGGGGCCATCCACCCAAGATGCAAACTACCCCGCAATTGCTAAACACTCATTGCTCTAAATCATATTATTTTATTTTATAAATACATCGATCATTTTTAAATGAATGTGATTGATAAAAGTAATGGCGTACTCAAATACTGATTTTCTTATCAGGAACCTGCACCTCAGAGATGTCTTTTCTGCATTTGTCATGAGTTCATATAATTCACATTCCTTTGAAATAACGTCTTTGATGATCTTACCTGTATTCTTAAAAAAAAATCACTATACTTCATGTATTCTATTTAAACCTTTGAAGGAATTGTTTTCTTTACACATCCATCTTTTATTGAGTTATTAAAACTCATTCTTCCTCTAGCTTTCTCAGAATAGCATTTATTCTTCCTTCCCCTTCTCTACCATCATTTACATTTTTATTAGTGAAGTTGCTCACAAACCCATTTCTGTTATCTAATTTCGTTTTTTGCTTCAGTATACTACATATAGGAGACAATCAGCAAATATTTACTTAATATTCTAACAACATGTCATCATTTTCCCTTAAAACAACAAACAACCACAAAAGCAAACAAAGAAACAAACAGAAAATTCATCTTATCTCTCTCTTACTTGTAAAGGGAATATGTATTTAGTCACATTAATTCCACATGGAAGAGGGATATTTACGCTATGCCAGATCTAATTTGATGTTCCTTCTCTTTCCAACTCTGAACTGAGCATTTCTGCACTCATTATATTTGCTTTTAGGAAAAAAATAAAAAAGCAAAACAAAGTTTTAGTGAAAGGACAAGTGCCTGTATAAATGAAAAATATATTTAAATCTTCTTAAACAGATGAAGTTAATTTATGAATGATGTACTTTAATGGCTCTGTTTGAATAATAAATGTAATAGGGATCTGACATTTTTGCCTTCTGAAAGTCTCAACACCACAATCATATGTCTTGTTTGCAACCAGTAGACAATTTTTTATACTTTACAATATTTGTAAAGTAAAAAAAAATAGAATGACAAAAGAATTTCTTTGGAATTCAATGTGATATTTTACTTCACAATTGTATAATGTATTTTTCTTCAAAATTTATTTTACAATGAAGTTACCATTGTATTTTTCATATTTAAAATACAACCAAGATAATTGTGAACTGTTCAATTTTAAAATGCCTATTAAAGTTTGTAATTCCTTTTACTGGGAAAATTAAATTTCTTTCCTTAAGGTCACATGATTCATTTGGACACAGCTGAGACTTAGTCTGTTATGGTTTAGATCTAAAATATCCCCCAGTATCATGTATTCAGAGGCTTTCGGAAGGTGACTGAATGGTGGTGGTGCTATACTCATCAGTGACTTAATCCAGTAATGAATTATTTACATATATTACACTTTGATTTTGACTTGAATATGAAAAAGAAAATAAGTGTGTGCTTTCTATATTTTTACACTGTTTATATGCCAAGAAACATGTATCATCATTACCAAAAACTATAAATATTACTAATGTTTAACATTTCATGAACATTTTAAAAAATTAGTAACTATATTCTGACAAATGACTAACGGAGATAGAGATGGATAATAATTTTTAGTATGTTGATAATAACATTTATACAGTATCACTGAATACTGACACATAGAGTACATAATATAAATCAGTTAAAATGTAACCTAGATCTGTATCTGACTAAAAGTCTGACATAAATATTTCCGTAACACAAAAAAGTGAAGAAAAGACAGTCTTACTTAAAAAACTAAGCATTTCAAAAATTTCAAACCTCAGAAACAAAAAGAATCTGTTTTTCCTTGTATTCTCAGAATTCTTTAACAGAGTATTTGTATTTTGTGTTTTCTAACAAATATTTTTAATTAGAAAATTGATATGCCTGTGCTGAGCTGAAAAATAAAGTCATAGCAAGCAAGACAATTAAAGTAATAATTCTACTCAGACTGGGATGTAGCTCAGCAGTAGAGAATGTGGAGCCATGAGTTGCATCCCCAGCACTGTAAATACTAATTATAGTAATAATCCTACTATTAAATGAGAAAATACACATAGTACTAGTTTTACTAATTTAAAAAAGCTTACTTGTAATAAGTATTGTTCAATTTAGAATACATTTTATTCCAGACATTTTCCCAATATTTTCAAAAACACTCTTTTAATGATCAAGGAATAATTTATTTTATAGATGTTAATAACTTATATATTTTTAATGATTCAACTTTTTCCAATGTTTGATCACAAGAAGTAACAACTTGACTATTTTCTAGTTATTTGTATCAAATATTTTACCAGAAGGAGAATTACTGGCTGAAGAAATATATATATTTTTAAAGTTCTTAGTATACACTACGGATTGCTTCTTTAAATTGACATTATGTGTCTCTTAGCAATATCTGATAACACCTTTTTCATCACATCGAATATGAATTGCTATTCATTTTCAAATTATATATATGACCCATTATAGCTAATTACTTTTATCTTTATTGCTTTCTTTATAGTGTAGTTCTTAACATTCTATTTCTTTTGTTTACTTTTATACTTTTGCAAGAAATGCAGACATTTATTTGGCATGTAATACTGAAAGATTTGTTTAATATTTTGAAGGTTTAAACAGAATATTTTATAAAAACCTTTTCTGAATTATTATTTTATGGGAAATAGTTATATTTAAACTCATGGAACATTCCTTTACACTTGCAATGAACACATATGTTGTTTATGAATGTTTATCCAATATCTGTCATGATGTTATAAGAAAGTAAAAGTAAAATAAAATATAATATTTATCATTTAAATTGAGAACTTTATTAGTCTTTAATGAGTAACTAAGATAGTATCACTTTCATGTTTAATAAAATTCTGAATTTTGTAGCTTTATTAGCTTTTATTCTGAAAGTTAAAGAAATTAGAATTGCTTCAGTGCCAAAAAAATGAATAATGCCGGTCCTTCAGCTAATTAATAAGACTTTGTCACTTCACATCCAACACAGTAAGCAAGTATTTCTGATGAAAGAGGTCCAGGTTTCATGCACAAAGTGAGCTATTTTCTACAAAATAGCTTTAACTTAGGGTTTCATATAATATTGATACTTTAGTGGCCTATTCCGCATGAGGAACTTGCAGGACGTTATGTTAAGTGAAATAAATGAGACACAGAAATAAAGACAAATAATACATAATCTCATTCATTTGTGGAAAATCTAAAACCTTTTGTCTAAAAGAAGCACAGGATAGAATTCTGGCTACCAAAGCTTGGAGGAGAAAAAGGTAGAATATGAGCAGATATTGGTCAAAGGACAAAAAATTTTACTTAAGGAGGAGGAATTAGTTTAAGAGATCCATTGTACAGAATGCTGACTATCATTAATTACGATTTTATATTATTGAAAAATCAATAAGTAAATATACTTTTTCAATTTAAAATAGGATTGCAAGATAACGTTATATGTATAATATATGGGTATTAACATACCGTTAGCATTGTAAACAGCACACACACACACACACACACACACACACACACACACATGAATGTACATGAAATGTTATCCTCTCTGTCTACTTATCCTAATTTTGGGGGTGAGTATAGCAGTAGGAAGGAGGGAAACAACTAATTTGGCAGTCTGTAATTGCTAGACTTCCCTGCCTCATGACATAGCCCCACCACCAGGAGAATGAGTACTGTATTCTGGTCCAAATTCCCCTCCTTGCAAGTGTAGTTATCCAGCAGAATACCTGAAGTAACCTGCACACGTTTCCTACAAAGAAAAGCTCCACAGGGAACCTAGCATATCTCCATACTTAGTAATTCCTTGAAAAGCCAGGCTTCATTCATAGACTGTGAATATAACTCTAAAACCCTGTCCTTGCTCATTGTCCTTTGTCCTCAGACTCCTCAGTGTCCTTGTCCTCTCCCAAGCTACAGATACCTAGATCAGATATTGTCCTGCCCCTTTATTTAATCTGTATTTACTTTTCTTGTTCTAATACCCTTAAACAGAATGGCTACTGGGCTGGGGATTTAGCTCAGTGGCATAAGCACCTGTCTAGCAAGTGTGAGGTCATAAGTTTGATCCCCAGTACAAAAAAAAAAAAAAGAATGGCTACTTGACAACCAGGAGATTTGTGAAATTAAAACTTGGCCAAGATATTTTTCTTAATTATGACCATTTTGACGTCCACAAAGAATAATTCTCTAGGTACTCTGCTACATTACCAATACCCACTCTCTATACAAGTTTTTAAACAATGCAATTATAAGATAACTTTTCTATTTTGTATAGAGAATCATTGTTATATTAATAGAATAGCTTTCTTCTATTTAAATGACGACATAATAATAAAGAAATAATTTCTGCATTTCTAAGGCTTTGAGTTGTTACATTTATTTATTCTTCTTCTACACATCTATCTTTTAAGGATTCTTTAAAGCTTTCAAATGTTTTTGTATGAATTGTTTCCCTCAATACTATAGAATTTCTGATTAATATAGGTTTTGAGAACCCTTATTGGAATTATCAGGGAATATGTATTTATTATTTTATAATTATTTTAAGAAGTAATTTCAATTTGGGTTTTATATTCATACTTACAGGAAAGGAGCCTTGATTTGCAAAGTCAAAAATGGTTTGAAGTAGCAAGAAGAACACTATGAGAAAATCTTTACTGATAAATTCAATAATGAATCAAAAAGAAGAATGTATATTAAAGTTAACTGCTCATTGAATGAAATAGTTTAGTTTTAATATAAATTATACCATTTGACTTGTACATTTTAAAAAGTTGGGCTTATCATTGCAAGTAACTAAAATATTTATAAATTAATGAAATGCATGCTTTAGCCCATGAATTCTAATAGAAGCCCTAAAAATATATAGAGAACCAAGGAGACAAAATTAATGGATATGGTAATATTCAGTGCTAGCCCTGAATTTCAGAAGTAACAAGTTATGCAAGACAGTAAATTAACTATTTTATCTGCAGCAACTAAGCTTTTTAAAGCCATCCAATATATTCTGCAAATATTGTGATGAATTTTTATTTTCCTTAGCAAAAGAAATAGAGTAATTCTTAAATGCATTAATGCTTTTGTACTGATTTTTCATGATATTATTTGTTAAGAACTGCTAACCTTAATATTAGAAATGATCACAGAAGTTGGAGAATAGAATACTCAGTGAACACCATTGCCAATGCCTTTTTAGTCTAAACTGTCTTTCCAAACGCTTAGAAAATCATGTCACACGTATTTCTGATTGCTGCAACACTTTTCAGCCTCATAATCAGCCACCCACTGATGATATCCAGCAATGTTTCTACTTTTCATCTGACTCAGATAGTATAGTCAACTGTTCTGGTGCCTGACACATACACGTCGTGATCTTAGAGATTTGCCACATAGATATAGAAATACTGTAATACTTCTTTTGTATAAAATATTAAGTTAAAGGCAACTGTTGCTATCTAAAAGACTAGAAGAATATTCTACAAATGCCAAGCAGTAAGTAGATCTCAGTTCATAAAGATAAAAATCTTAAAAATGGACCATGTTTATTTACTGAGAACCTACTTAGTACATTCTCACTGTAATTTTATTGCTCTAGCTAGCCATTTTGACAACATTTTTATTGTGAACTTATTAGAGAAGTGTTTTAAATGTTTGACCTTGACAATTTGCATGATTAAAATGATACTGTAGAGTGAGTGGAATTATATTTCATTGTTTCCTTCCAAATTTCAAGTACTGTTAATCTTTATAAATGTGCATTTGTTTCAAGTTTGATACATGTTTGAAGCTTTCACTAAATAGTAATTCAGATATTCAGAAAACAAGCCTATTACTTCCATTCAACAATAGTTTTATCTTTCATGTTAATAATGGAGTGTTGTCATCCAAGTAGTTAAATAGCTATGTAAACTGAAGAACTACAGTTAAGGAAAAGGTATTTTTGCTTTGAATAAGACAAGACAGAGCTCTTTTATTTATCTATTTTTTTTCAGAAAAGAAAACGTTTCTTTTGATTTTTTTTGTCCTTTTTTACAATATGCAAATTTCTCTAATATTTTATAGTGGTTGAAGGAGAGGAAAGTAGTACATTTATCTATTCATAGTTTATAAGTTCTGACATTTTATCTCATACAATTACTTTATAGTTCTATATTTATTTAAAATCTATGTTTAGAGGATAGAGTGAATTCTAAAAGAGTTTATAAGCCATGTCACAGTGATAATGCTTTAAATATGTTCTGGACTGCCTCAAAGTAGGTGCTACAAACAATGAATTACAGGACGCAGTGAAAATATTGGCTTTATTCCTACAGATACTAGAATCAATTTATTTACTACTGTAAAAGTCTTATTACTCTATGGTCTACTTTTTACCTTTAAAGCTTATTAGTTAAACCCTATACATTTTGTAATATGTGACCAAAACATACAAAAGTACACATCTATATATTAGAAATGCCTTTTGGGGCTTAGTATAACTGTTTCATTTTATTTGGTAAATACATACCACTAATTTATTTGACAGTCCTAACCAGGGTAGTCTACCTGATGAAAAGGTGTTTTGTGGTCTTATGTGGACATTGGGGACCATATCAAATTAAAAAAAAAAGCTGACTGAAATATTTAAAGAAAGCACAGGTGGGACAGGGATTTAGCTCAGTGGCACAAGCACCTGCTTGGCAAGTGCAAGGTCATAAGTTCGATCCCCGGTACCAAAAAAAAAAAAAAAAGAAAGCACAGATAAAAGAGATTTTCTTTATCAGCAAAGGAAATACTGTATTAGTAACTGCAGTTTTTGTTCAGTTTTACTGTACACTAAAGGTGCTCTTAAAAATAAAGTGTTTAAAAATTTTATAATTTATTGTATATTTTAAGTTATTGGTACTTAAAACTACTTTTCAAGAAGTTTCTCATTTTAAAATAATATTTTAGAGAAAATCTAAGCATGTTTTATGAATATAATGTGACAAAAATTAAGGGATACTAAAATCTTGAATGTCACATAGTCTCATATTTTAAAAATGTTTCAGTTTATAGTCATTTTTCATTCCAGTTATCAATAGTATTACTAATATAGGCATGTAAATTGATGAATGTATTTCTAGTATTCAAATAAGAAATATTCTTTTAGAGGATTTGCTCTTTTCCATGTATTATAAAGAAGAGATAATTGACTGTTCACTTTTTATCCTGAATAATTTGCTTTGTTTGAACCTTTAATCTACATTGCAAAAATGAGGTTCAGAATATTATGTAACTGAGCTTTTCACAGAGTATTGGAAATTGCCTGAAATTTATAGAATCATTGCACTTCAAAGGAAAATCTGAAATATATCTATGAAAAGAGAAGAGAAAGTTGTTATCCTAGATAAAAAAGTACAGATATAGGATGAAAGGAGCTGATTTCTGTGAGGAAACAAATCCAAATATGAGTAATTTCAGGCTGAAAGGCATGAGAATAAGAAGGAAAAATTACCATACACAAAATGGCAGGTGATAGAAATGAGGTTGGCAGTGACATCTGACATTTTTCAAACAAGGAGAAAGGTATAGAAATATAGGACTCAAGTATAAAATGAGCAAAGACTTCTTAACTCCATGATATTTTGAGGTAATTTCTAAGAGATGTTTGTGAGAGTCAGACATAATGAACTCCTAAATTTTTTCCTTAAATGTTAATGGAAAAGACAGGTAGGTTGTCAGTTTTCTATTGAAATTAAATTAGGCTGTCAGTTTTCTATTGAAATTAAATCCTAAACTCCCAAGTCAATATGATAGATTGAAAACATATTTAAATTTTTTCTCCCTAGCAATACTTCAATAAAATGATGATCAAGAAGTAAAAAGACACAAATTTACACTGATGAAAACAATGATACAAATGTCATCAGTAGATTATAGTGCTCACAGAAACAAAACCAAGAGGCAGACCATAAATGTGTCCAAGCTCCAAAGAACCTCAAGAAACAATATACCCGGGCATAGTAATTCCCCAAGATTAATGTAATTATATATTCCAAACACACCAATTACATATATGTAATAGAATGTTACTGGTTCTGATATATATGAAATACCTAGGAGTCCCAGTACGTTAGCTGGTTTCTGTCACACCGTTTGTGTGGCAGCTCCTGTGTTCTGTTACCCAAACGACATTGATGTCACCTTCTGAGCTTTTGTTTGGCAGAGCATAGCTGTCAGTATAGAAGGTAAAAATACCAAATAATGACTTTTGACATTTCCCTTAATCTCGAGCATTGGCATTTGACCCTGTCCTGAACAATTGTATGTGAGAAAGTCTTAAGAGATTCTGAGAAAGATTTATCTCACTAATGTTAAAAAGAAAAGTGTCAGAAGAAAACACTCTTTTCCTTCATTGCATTATTTGTGTCTACCAAGACCACTGGTAATTGCTAGTATATTAAGTTTGGCAAAGAAGGAGAAAAAAATGATTCTGTGCCCGAAGTAGCATTATTGAGCTCATGAATTCATTTGCAAACCACCCACCGCTATTTCTATAGAGACTTTGTACTTATTTTTTTTTTTTACTTTGAACTTATTTAAACCACTTTATTTGGATGTTCCTTCCATTACTTGGAGCCAAAAGCCACCTCACTGACCAGTTAAAAAGACAGCCTGCTACCTGGCAAGTCCCAACCATTTCCACTAAGTTCCAGTCAGTTATTTTCTTACTTAGTAATTCTTGACATGAAAAATGTCAAGGATCACCAGCCTTTTGGGGAAAGTATGTAAACAGGACTAAAAAATCAGAAAATGTTTTACAGAGGAAACAGTGAACAGAATACAAAATTAAAATTGCTAAGTAGTATCTTTAGTAAAATTTAACAAGAAATACATATAATGTGAAAATGAGACTAACTATTGAAGTTTAGAACATTAATACTAAAATTCAAAAAGAAATATAACTACTAAGGTTTCCAAAAGCAAAATGAATTATAAAGAGACATAGAAACCATTAAAGAAAGGAATCAGAAAATATCAATACAAGAATTCTAACATTGGATTAATAATATTGCCTGGGGAAAGAAAAAAATGAAGAGAAGAAAATTAATTTAAAACAGTAAGTACATAAATGGAATTCCTCATAGCTCAAGGACATGAGTTTCCAGATTAAAACATCCACTAAGTGTCCAAAATGGTGAGAATAAAATCAGAAATCAATCAAAACCTGAAGGATTCAGAGTTGATGCCAAAACTTCAGAAAGAAAACAAGAGGGTACATGCAAAGAACAAGATTCAGACTAGTATCAGAATTTTTATCAACAATATTTTCAGTGTCACATAGCACACTAGTAATGGCTTTGCACATATATGGAAAATTCTTTTTTCTAGAGTGTTGTGTTGAGAATATTATAAGAAGTAGAACTATGAAAAAATTGAGTTAGTGAGTTGAGTAGTTTCTCAAGTTCATCCATCTCAAAGGGACACAACAGGAATTCAACCCCAGATTTAACTGTCTCCAGAGTCTATGGTTTTCACTGATTAAAAAAAAAATCAGAATGAGAAATAAAGGAAGGAGAATTGCATTCTATGAGACAAAAAGGCCAATAGAGATGCAAATGTATACTTGGAATTTGGTGGAGTGGTATAGTGAGAATGCCAAAGGACCAAAGAAGAGAGTTCAAGATAAGGAAAGGCCAACTTGTCAGGCTAATAGGAAGAAAATATTGTGTACAAGGCCACAGTGATGCATAAGTAGGGAATTTTTAAGAAGAATGAAAGGAGTTTTGCTTCTTTATGTATGGTGAAGTAGAATTTTCAAAGGGATGGAAAATATTATATAACAAAGTAATTCTTCAGTAACTGCTTAAAGATATACGGATGAAAATAAATGACATGATAGAAAACTAAACATGTCAAGAAAAAGGTGGTTAGTTTAAAAGTAGGAGAAAAAAGCAGTTTCTAGGCTGGAGCTGAAGTTATATCAGACAGCAAGGATAGCAGAAGAGCCCTTTTGTTCCTTTACTCATTAAGATGTCACTGTCACAGCCTTCACATCATCTCTCACACCAAATTCCGCCATACCTTGCATCCATGACTTGGAAAGTAAATGCATGGTATCATACTGTGTAAAGACTAGTGAATGGGTGTGGATTTGTCAAACATGTTTTTGTGGTACATAATTCAAAATATCCTTACCCTTTTACAAAGAAATGTTGCCATCAAACGCAAGTAATTATAATAAGCTTGTGTCTCTGAATAGAACTGTAAAAATACTTTTAAATTCGTTATATTACCCATCAATTTTAAAGTCCAAAAGCTTAAATATTCAAGGCACATTATATGTGTAATTAAAAATTATTTTGTTAATAAAGTTCACTATATTATAAAGCTTGCTACAGCACATCCATAACTAGATCTCATTTTGGTCATAAATAATTGGGATTCCCAGTTTGACATGGTGACTCAAACCTGTCATCTCAGAGCTCTGGAGGCTGAGGCAAGGGGATCATTGCAATTCTGAGGCCAGCCTGGGCTACCTAGTGAGCTCAAGTCCAGTCTGCACTACAAAGTAAGATCCTATCTTAAACAAAACTGCATACATACATACATGCACACATACATACATACATACATACATACATAAATGGGATTCCCTAAATTCATCTATTTCTTCAACAAATATTTATTGCAAATTTACTAAATCCCAGGTGTCCAGCCACATAGATAAATAAGATGCATTCATTAGCCTCAGAAATCATTGGCTCACTTGGGAAATCAAAGTGTGAATTTGCTTTAAAGTGACAGTGCTACAACAGAAGTATTTATGGACTTCTATTTAAGAGAATGACAAGACTAAGTTTACAAGGGACTTAGGAAATTCTTTGCAAGGGAGTGTAGCATTTGAGATGGATCTTGGAGGAGCAGTCATTCACAAGGATGTGGATGTACATCAGGGAGAAAATCATTCTAGCATTAGGAAAAAGTAGTTACAGGGACCTGGAGAATTTTTTTTTAATGACATACGAAATTTCCAAAGTTCCATATGACTAGAAAGCATGGTCCATCTGGGGGATAAGAATGAAGGCAAAATGCCTTTATTACATAATAAAATCTTCCTGAATAGCGCAGACCTTCCATTATTGTATAAACAGTGGGAATTGAATTTAAAATACTCAAGTAGAGTATTGTCTTTGTTAACAATAGTAAATTAGTGGAAAAATAAGTTTTGGAGTTAGACATATATACGAGTTTCAGCCTTACTAAACATAGCATCAAAATAACAATATTCACCTGGTAAGGCTGTTAGGAAGAATTAAAAACAGGTACATATATATCGCTAAAAGGTTAAAGCCTATCACATGGTGTGCTTGTGCCATAGCTCAATAAAGAATGTACTGAATATCCACACTGTGTGATGATGTTGGGATACCATGGGGAACACAAGAAAGCCAAGATGGTGGTTTCTAGGAGATGGAAATCAAGGTATATATTCTGGTAATGTGGGTTTAGGGAGAGTTCTGTCATAGAAGTGATTTTATTAGCTCAAATATGAAGTCAGAAAAGTGAATCACAGAAAAAAAGATCCAACCAAAAGCCCTGTGATTGAAATGAGTTTGTTGATTTTAAGGGAAAAAAGATTGGAAAATGAGTGTGGCCAGTAGCAAGGCAAAGCAACAAGCCAATGAGAGCATAGGTCAAGAAGAAATTCAAGCAGTGTGAGGTTGTAAGCATTTTGAAAACCACAGTATGAAGTTATCCCAACTTGTGATGTAAGTGAAAAAGTAATGTACTTTGAAGTATAAATTAAGAAAATAATTTTAAATAACTATATAGTAGTCCCCCCTTATGCATGAGGAATTTACTTCAAGACTCCCAGTCTATCCCTCAAATCATTAATAGTACCAAATCCTGTATATATATATATATATATATATATATGTATATATATATATATATATATTTGTATGTATATTTGTATATAATTTCCTATACCTGTATTCTTTTTTCCCCTACATCTATATTCTTGTGACAGTTTAATTTATACATTAAGATCATAAGTGATTAAAGCAATAACTAATAATAAAGTAGAACAATTGTAACAATAGACTGTAACAACTATGTGAATGTGGTCTCCCTTTCCCTTGAAAAAGTCAAGACAACTATTAATATTTTCAAACTGTAGGCGACCTCGAATAAATGCAATGTGAGAAGCAGACTTGCAGAGTTGGAGCAGAGGAGGAAAGTACTATATTATCTGTATTTTATGGCTCTGATAGGCTTCACCACTAAAATTATCTAGCACTTTCCTCTGTGGCAGAATCAATAGTCATTTCTATTTGTAAGATAACTAGAACAACCAATTAGTTATTTTATTAAACTAGTATAATTTAATTATCCCTGTGAAAATGACAGAAATATTTTGGGCAGTTTTCAGAAGTGAAACCATCGCTGACCAAGTGGTTAAATCAAATAAAATGTCAGTGGGTCTCAAATACAATTATTTCTGCAGGTTGAGAAATAAACTTAGTCCTAATATTTTTGGTTTTTGTCCTTTTCCAATATACAGCCCATGATAGAATCAACTGGATGATTTTCATTTTGTTTAATGATGCCCTGAGGATCCAAACATTTGATTCTCTTTCAAGAAGAATAAGCAATTATAAGAAACATTTTCAACTAATTTATTCAAATTCAAACTGGCACTATTTGGGAAATCATTTGGCAATATTTGGGAGATAATTCAAATAGAATTAATTCAGAGTAATGACAAAATACCTACCCATAATTTAATTTACTAAACATTTTAACTTAAATGATTTTTAAAGGAACTATATTCTTTTATGAAGATAAACTTTTGAAATTTTTTGTGACATCTTTTTCATTATTTAACATTCCAGTGCAAACAATGTTATGAGTGTTAAATTATGTCAGTATACTTGTTTCTTAAACTTAAGGAAAACATTATAGAATTTTCTTTTGAATACCTCATTCAGTTAAATATCTTAGCATGCATTATTTTTGAAATATTTTGACTGATAATTGTTCAGTAGCATGAAGGGAGTAAAAGATTTGATTATGGGATAATAATATGGTTAATAAATATATTATCTTTATTTTGTATTGAAGATGACTTTCAGTATTTTTCATGTATTAAGACTCAAACTACTTTATTAGATAGTTTTATTATTCCCATTTTACATAAAGAATTTGAACCTTTGATAGTTTAAGTTAATTTGTTTTAATTATATGAATAATAAGTGACTGAACCAAGATCTGTACTCAGCCTGTATGACCTGATTTTAGATATTTAACCATTACTGTATTCTGAGGTTATATTGGCCATGGGGAATGAGAATGGTGCAAGACCCAAAATGGTGCTGCAAAAAAACATAGCACAAATATCACACATCATGAACAAGCAGAATTCATTCCAGGAATCCAGGAATGGTTCAAATATGCAAAATAATCAATGTAATACACCACATAAACAGAAGCAGGTACAAAAATCACACAATTGTCTCACTAGGAAAAGAAAAAGCATTTGACAAAACCCAACATTCATTTATGATTTTAAAAAAGATCTGAGGAAAATTGAAATAGGAGCTCTGTATCACAATCTGATAAAAGCCACCTATGACAAACCAATAACTAACATGCTACTAAACAGAGAGAAGGTAAAGTTTTCCCTATAAAATCAAGAACAAGACAAAGTTGTCTACTATCACCACTTCTATTCAATATAGTTCTTGAAACATTATCTAGAGAAATTAAACTAGAGAAAAAAAGGACATAGATAGGAAAGGAAGAAGTTAAATTATCACTGTTTGCATATGACACAATTCTTAATAGAGAATACCCCAAAACTTCCACCCAAGGACATCTGGAATTAATTACCAAATTCAGTAGCACAACAAGATACAAAGTCAATACTCAAAATTCAGCAGTGTTCTTTTGCACCAATAATAGGCTCACTGAGAGTGTAATTAGGGAAACAATCTTTCACAACAGCATCAAGAAAAATGAAATACTTAGAAATTAACCTAACCATGAAAGGAAAGGCCTGTACAATGTAAACTATAGTACCCTCAAAACAGACTTAAGTAGACACTAATATATGGGAAGATAATCCCTGTATCTGGATAGTCAGAACCAATGTAGTCAATATGGCCTTACATCTGAAGCTGTTATATAGATCTATTTTAACCCCAATGGAAATTCAATAGCATTCCTCACAGAACTAGAGAAAGCAATCCTAAAATTCAAGTGGAATCAGAAAAGACCTTAGAATGCAAAAGCAATTCTGGGTAACAAGGGCAAGGCAGGGCCCATCACAATCTTGGACTTAAAGTTATACTACAAAATTTCAGTAATACAAACAGTATGGTATTGAAAAAAAAGGAAAAATAGACTCATGGGTCAATAGAACAGAATAGAATATGCA
>RJWT010007858.1:0-27044 GCA_004365215.1 Cuniculus paca
TATTATACAAGACAGGACCAGCTTTCCTTGCAGACCCAAGAGAGATAGAAATGTGGTTGAGGGAAGGAATTGGTAACTAGGCTGCTGCCCCCTTGAGGCCAAAGTGAAGCACAGACTGCATGGTCTTATCTCATTTGAGAGCTAATTTGAAGAATTTAATTAGGCATGTAACTATCAGTAGGTTAAATATGCATATTATAAATGAATTCATAACAGCGAGTACTTTAGCTGGACATGGGGGCGCACACCTGCAATTCCAGCACTTGAGGGGCTGAGGCAGGAGGATTGCTGGGTGTTCAAAGCCAGCCTGGGCTATATAGTGAGTTCAAGGCCAGCTTGCACTATGTAGTGAGACCCTATCTCAAAAAATAAAAACAAAATGAATAGTTTAATCAGTGCTGTATTATGACTTAAATTTGCTTTAACCTTCTGTTATTTATACCTTGAAACTATTTATCATTTGGCGACAGTGGACAGTATACTTGATGCTGTGTGTAGACTAGACATGGAAGGTCAAGGAAGAGTAAGTGTTGAAAATCATACCCCAGCTTCTATTGGTGCCTCCTGCTTGAAGGAGAGGTGATTCTGGTTCATAGAAAGGCATCCTTTTCCTTAAGATGATTAGTACTTAGGAGGGTGTTAGAAAGTAAGTGTGTCTGTGTTTGTGTGTGTGTGTGTAATTTCGAGTTTTATACTGAAGTGCAATGTTACTAATTTTCCTTGTAACTGCGGTTCCTACTTCTTATAGCTGCGTTATCTGTTGCTTTGGTCATTCATTACTTTCATTATTGTGTATAATGAAGACTTACACTTAGATTTTTTTATTTCACTGATGTAGTAATATATAATTCTTCAATTAAGATTTTCTCATAATGACTAACTTCGGTGTCTAGGAATATATTACTATTCAAAGTATAAATTACAGTATTAGATACATTCTTTGAAAGAACACATATGGTAAGAGTAAAGCAGTTGTAAAATAATTCTTGTACTTGTGAATCTTATTTGATAAGAAACTAAGTGCAAAATACTTATGTTGGTAGGGAGTCTTTGAACTGTATATTCTAATGTTAATTACTTGTTAGATTGAGGACTTGAGTGAATCAAGTTTGGTTATTGCATTCATTTGGTGAAGTGTCTGTGTTTGACAGATTTTTCCCTGTTTTTTTCTCCTCTTAGGTGAATCTGGATTGGGAAAGTCAACATTAATCAACTCATTATTCCTCACAGATTTGTATTCTCCAGAGTATCCAGGTCCTTCCCATAGAATAAAAAAGACTGTACAGGTATGTTGGTTAGTACTGTGAATTTGATGATAAGTTTGAATGATGTTAGCTCACACTCATACAAATAGGGTTATTCGCTTGAGTAGAGGTAGGATACAAATTTGGCCCTAGCCCCATTGTTAGGTGGTAAATATGACTACTTAAACCTTCAAAATAAAAACAATAACCCTCTGTTCCTTTTCTAGTAGGTCTGTGGTGGGGTTGAGTATCAGCATTTTATAGGTGATGCTGATGGATCATACTTTGTATAGCAAGGGCTGAACTCCAGATCTATACTTCTCATGAAGTAGCTGTGAAGTGGTTACTGAAAATTTGAAATTATTTATATAGTTCATATTGTATTGTTTGGTAGCACAGCTCTAAACTATTGATTGAAACAGTTGTTGGTGGAGTGAAGCAGGAATACACAGCATCTGAGAGGGGGGAGAAGGGACCAGCTCTCCTTCGAGCTGAGTTTAAGGAGTAGGAGTGATTATCCTGGTGTGCAAGGTGGGAAGGATGGCCTGTGTATGCTGGACTGGAACCCACGTAGGGCAAATAGGGCCCTGAGAAGTAGTTTCGTGAAGTAAATATTTTGTTTATCTCTTTTTAAGTATTTGTAATTGTAGAAATTTTTGTTTTGTTTTTGTTGTTGGATTTTATTTTTTTTGGTAACTTTAATTGGACTTGCTATTTAAAATTACTTGTACAAGTGTTCTCTAAAAACTTGAACAGCTTATTTTGTAATCAGTATCAGAAATTTTAATCCCAAGTGAGAAAGATAAACTTTTAACTTTCTTAATATTTGGTGTAAAAGATCGATTAGATATTATTCTTGGTGACTATTTCTGGTGAAGAAATTTTCTGAGTTCTCTATTTTTCTTACTTGCAGAATAATGTCAGACTTCTGTTAACAATGAAATTTAACACTCAATTATCTGTTTTCTTTGTGAGTTACCATCATCTTCCAGGTGCCATCCTGTGCACTGCAGATGTGTTAGCTTATTTGAATGTTACAACTTTATGTGGCAGGTAATAGTGTTACCCTCATTTTACAAATGAAGAAATGAAGGCCATGACAGAGATGGGATTCAAATCCAGGCTGGGTAGTGCAGTCTGTATTCTGTTAAACTGTGTGCATACTTACTGTAGATACTTAATGAATGTTAACTGAGTGGGTTAGCCAGTTCTTAACAAGTAGATTAACTTTGCTTTTCTATTTCATTCTCTTGTGGATAATGTTTCATCTAACGAATTATCTATTTTCTTTTAGTTTATTTTCATTTTCCTTTTAAATTCTAACATTTTTTCCAACAAGGCAGACAAGACAAAATGAAGTCAAAGGATTTGATCACTAAAGCCTTTTCTTCATCATGGATATAGGATACATGAAGGTAGTTAAAAGAACATAAGAAAATGCCATATGGCTGATCTAATGCAAGTTAGTAAGGGATACTTATGTTGCATACTTAGAAGAAATTTTTGAAAATTAGTTGTATGTTTGCTGCTTATTAAATTTGCAAACTGGACTCAGGGAGGTTTTGATTTCCTTTTAGCTTCTAGGTGTTCAGTAAACTGTTGGGTAGATGATGAAAGTCTGTGAACTTACGAAAGTTGTTATTTTTCCGTGTTTATTTGAATACAGACAAGACAAGGATACTTGTTGCTCTCTTGATGCACCCAGGCAATAATTTTTGCTAGTGGCTGAACGCATGGAAGCACTGACATACATAATCCTGGGTATTTAGTACATAGAAGTGATCGCTTTTAGTAGGAGTGTGCTTATTGTCTTCTAGGCCACCTATTGCAAAAAAGTCTGTTTCATAGTATGCATATCAACTTTTCATCACTGATTTTCCCCATTGTATGCTTGAGAATTCTTTTCATTTCTCTTTGTTACCATATTTTCTCAGTTTTATAGTTACCATATGTTTATAATCATAAAAATGCTTTCCAGGGAAGAAAGGGCCACATATATAAGAAGAGTGTTTCATGAATTTTCCCATGTGTATATTATATCCAGGTTACTACCATCCAGATTAAATATATGGCACATTTCTACCATCTGAAAAGTTTTCTGCTTGCTTCCTCTCAATGTTATACTCACCTCTCCCAAGGATAAACGCCTTGCTGACTTCTGTCTCTCTACTTGAACACCATAAAGATACACTTTAATAGCTTGTTTCTTTCACTGAAGATTATGTCTGTGTTATTTATTCATTTGGTGGTAGCTGTTCTTTTTCACTGCTGTGTAATAGTCCTTTGTTGTAATGTATCACAGTATCCCCTTTATTTTAGATAAGCATTTGAGTTTTTGGTTTTTTACTAATTTGAATATTCCTGTATATCTTTTGGTGGACAAAGCCATTCACTTCTATTGTATATTGTGTGTTCTGCATAAAAATATGAAGATGTTTTGTTTCAGTATATTTTCTTTCATTTCTGATGTGTATGAATGGGGCATTTTCACTCATTACTTGCTTAGGTTCATTGATGTGCTCTTGTCATTTTAGTATTTCTCGTCTTTTTTTTTTTTTTTAACTGATTTGTAGGAGTTCCTTATCTGCTGGACTACTGGGCTTGCCTTGTATTTTGAACATTGCAGATCTTTTCCTCAACAAGCACCTGTTAGTCTAGCAGATGTGACATGCCCTCAATTTATCAGGATTCTTCCTACTTTGGCCTAGCTAAACAGTAATGTCTAAACATATTTACTTCCATTCAGAAACACCTGGCATGTCTTCTCGTGTCGCGACTGTCTTCCTAGCTCTTCCCGTCTGAGGAGGAGGAGTCTTGGGGGTGAAAGTCTCCCTGGTGCGATTGTGAAGACAGAGGCTTGTGCACCATGTTAAATCTTTCTTCTCTGTGAACAGTAAGACCTGTCAAATCTGATAACCAATTGATCCTGACTAGAATCTCGGAGAACTCTGTCCTGAGTGAACACCATGCAGTCTTTCTTTGTATACTGGAAACAAATTGAAGATCATCTAAACTCTTTTGCCCACTTATCCAGGAAAGAACATGACATGTTACAGGCCCGAGCCATCCAGGAGGTCTGAATGCAGTTAGAAAATGCGATGTGGTCTTGTGTTCTATGGCTGGCTGGCTCCTCCCCAAGCCCAGTAGTCTAGCCAGATGATCTGCCTTTGGAAGCCAGTAAATCCTCTCAGTGAAGGGGAGTAGTTAGCAGGGTTCCATCTGGGCCCAGACATCTCAGACCAGTGAAAACGTATAGTCTTGGGTTTCAGAATGCAAGTGTCTGCAGTTTTACTGACCTGAAGACTTTTTGGAACCCTTCCAACTGTAAGAACAGACACACACACACACCACACCCAGAAAAATCCTCTCCTGTGATGTGGCCAAATAGGAAGTACAGTTTTAAGAAAGACAACAGTCTCACAGTCTCCTTCCTAAGCATTACCTAGTTATAAAACACTTGTGTCTTAAAAAAGAAATGTTCACTTTCAGTCTTGAAAGGTAGCAAGTGTTCATACTGAAGAGAGAACTAATTCTCAGATTCCTATAAATCAGTGGTTCTGATTTGAGCGAAGTTCTCACTCTTAATTCGGAAGTGCTTTCCAGTTAATTCCTAAGCTCTATCTTAGACCTAAGGACTCTGCATTTCTAGGCTTGAGCTGATGCTGGTTGTCAGTGGTTCTCCAGTTTGAACTGCGTCATAGTCACTTGCAAGGCCTGTTAAAGAGTGCTGAATCCTATCCCAGAATTTACAATACTTTAGGTTTGACCTAAGACCCAGATAATTTGCATTTGTAATAAGTTCCCGGATTGTGCCACTGCCAAACTGGGTGGTACACTTTGAGACACCCCCACCCCTACCCCCACCCCATGTACTGCCTGCTGTGCTTTCACCCGGGCTCTGTGTGGAAGCGTTTTTCCTTAGTACTTCCAGAGTGTTTCTAGTTGCATAAAGCAGTGCCACATTACTTCTGTTTTCCCCAACACAGTGAAGTGACAGGAAAGAAATAAATCAGAGAGACGAACTTCACTTTATCTTCTAGTCTCAAATATAGATCCCCAGATTGACAAAAATTTTGAGGTGGTGTAGCGAATTTTATTTCACAATTGTATTTGAAAGTTGTATTTTACATCAGTGAAAGATTGTCAGCTGTCTTTTCTTGGGAAAAACTTTTTTTAAAAATTTAGATTAAATCCATGTCAGTTTTATGTATTAGGAAAAGTCTTTTGTGAAATGACAGTGTTTGGGTTTTTATTTTTGTTTTTTTATGTTCTTAGTTGGCAACTTTATGTTGCCCCACATTAGAAATTTCTTGGTCTGTGATGTACTGTAAATAGCTATTTTAGATTAAATAAGTACAAAATTTTTGGAGGTAAGTAAAGTTGAAAGCAGTCGATCCTGTCCCTACCCCTAGAATAACATGCCTTGTAAACTCCTTGAAACATTTTTGTAGAACGCAGTTGGAAAACTTCCCTATAAATACTGGCTCAGTTTTAACTTTCATAAACCATTGGCATAACAACCATTCGAATGCTTCTTATACCAGGTGTTAGGGCTACTATGATGATGGGCACAAAGTTCTTAAGGATCTCAAGTGAAAAATACAGATAGACAGTTGTGACTTAGCAAGCAAAGTGCCACTGTTTGATGCCACGGAAGTGACCTTGATTTCAGTGGGGTGACAGGATGGACAGCAAGAGGCTGGGGGCAAGATGTGAGCAGCAAGTGAAGGAGTGAAGCTGGTGATAGCTTTGGAGAGGAGAGGGAATACCTGGAAGTGAATGGAAAGGACTGAAGGGGAGGGGTGGTTAGTCCAAAAGGACACACGAGAATGTTTGTATCCTCTGGGGCTGGTTTCTTAGAGACAGGAAGTTGAGTATAGAGAGGAAGTGGTTTAAACAGTTGCCAGGATGATTCAAAAATACAGAGTAGAACCCTGTTACCATTGAGAAATTAGCCTTAGAAAGAAAAAGATCTGTGCCATTAAGTAGTAGAGGTTCAGTGGTGATTCATACAAATTGGGACTCTTATCTCTAAGTGGAGGCGAGGTGAGATTGTTGGGCATAGTGGCAGATGTAGTAGAGTAGAGGGCTTCAGAAGAGCCACATGGGGAAATGAGAGAGGCGTGAGATTAAGGAGCATGTGAAAGGAGGTTGGATGGTGGAGAAGCTCCCACTGAGGTTGAAAGCCATGAGCTTTATGGTGGGAACAGAAAGATGGGTAGATCTTTCTGGGTTAGTCTCAGATGGGATGTGGACTGGAAAGGGAAAGAAGTGAAAGGTTGGGCATAGATTTGCTAGTAGAAAATGAAAAGAGCAAGGGATTTGGGGTTTCACTATAAGGAGATTGGGAAGTAATGGCAGTGGTGCAAGAGTAGAAGGCAAAATCAGAAACTTCAGATCAGCTTTCTTAGTAAAGTAAAGTGGTTCTAGGTGTTGCTGAAAATGAAGTGGGTTTCAGGCATAACTCTTTTGTTGGTCTTTTCTCTTTCATTTTTAATACTTTAAAGTTGAACATACTTAGCAGTCGTGGTTATGAAATCATACAGTGAACATTGGAGGTTTGACTGTTTCCTCGCAGATTGAGAAACTGAACAGTATTAGAAAAAGGAGTCTCTAGATTTCTGGAATCTAGGAAGCCAGAAGAGGCCTCAATAAATTAATTATACATAAACAATATAATGGGTTTAGTTTTATTTACTTTTCAGGAAGAAATGATTGAAAAATGACCCTGCTTTCATTCCTTTGGTATTAAATTATGCATTTAATCTTAGAGAACTGTGAGTGAAATATGCTAGATGACCTGCTTAGGAAAGTGCATGGGAAAATGGCCATTTGGAATAGATTTGTTAAGAAAAGTTTGAAATTCCTGGACTCGAACTAATTTGTTTTCCACGGATCCCATGAGAACACTTGAGAAAGCAGATGATGGGATACATTGGACCTGTGAATGGCACTAGTTTACAGTTATGTTTTCTGGATCTCTTCCATATGGTACTGACTTCTTTGTATTTGACCATTTATGGATAACACAGAATTTCATAGGCCAGAGAAGAAAAGAAGCTTTAGGATTTATAAACACACTCTTTAAACTTTTCTTATCAAGGCAATAAACAATTAAGTTGTTGAATTATTTTTTATTTTTGCTTTTAGCTGTACTGCTCATCCCTGGCTTATGTTTCAAATAAGAAAACACCTTAAAATTTAAGCTGTAGTAAGGTGTGCAACTAGTATATAGTATGTCACTCATAGAATGGACATTATTTATAAGGGAATGGAAATGGTTTGAAATAAAATTGGAAGAATTAGTTTGGACATTTTTGCTGTTGTGACCATTGCCATAAATAAATGACGGAGGTGGGAGTGAACTTGATATATTTTATGAAGGAGGTGGGAGTGAACTTGATACATTTTTTGGCATGTTAGATTTGGCCAGGTCGTTCTTTATCGAGGACCACAGATAAATAAAATGTTCTTTTTTCTAAGCTGGATAAAATAATATTTAAATTTTTTGTTTTGATCATCTAACACTGGTAAATGACTTACTTATTGGTGTTTACTTTTTATATTAGCTTTTCCATTGCTGGGACAAAATACGTATATAACTTAAAGGAGAAAAAGTTTGTTTTGGCCCATGCTTCCATGGTAGGCTGGCTCCAAGGCAGAAACATGATGAAGGGTGTGGCAGGGGAAAGCTGTCCACCTCTTGGTAGCCAGGAAGCAGAGAGAGGGGGTATATATGCCAGAGAAGAGGTGTAGTCTCCAAAGGCCGACCCAGTCCTCTGTAACCCAGATCCTGCAGTTAAGCCCCGCCTCCTAGTGGCCCCTTCAGTCGGGAGCTTGTTAGTGAATGCGTGATGAGTCTTTGGGGGACATTTCATATTTAAGCTATAATACTTTTTAATCTCTAGAGAAATTAATATTTAATATTCTATCTAATAGTACACATTTAGTGGATAAATACGATTATATTTGGGGTACTCAAATATTTCACTGGTAATTTATAAGAAGATCAAAGCAGTTTGAAGAATATTGATCATTCTGTATCAAAAATATTTTAATACATATGGTAATTTGTTTCATTTATATACTACTGGCCAGTGGTTTCTCACGCCATCAAATGCTGACCAGTGCAATCGAGGAGCTGAATTCTCAAAGTTCATTGTAAAGAAAATTTCGTGCTATTATCTGTTTGTTGCTTCTTTGTAAGAGACAAATGTTTTTTGTCTCTGAATAACTACTTTGAAGGTGATGATATATAGTGTGTTAACTGTTGTTCTCTTATTATGTTATAAACTTTTTAAATTTTTAATGAAATAGAAAATGTATTCCAAAGCTAAAACACAATAAAAGCTAGGAAACTCCTGCATAGACATGCATGTATAAATCTTTGGGAGCTTTTCCAGTTTTAATAAATTTGTTCTTGATAATAAACCTGGTGGTGGTTATAAACTTGCACTGTGTGCTTTGCTAGCCACGTCTGGCTGTTTAAATTTGAGTTTGTACAAATTGAGTAAAACTGAAAATTCAGCTCCTCGATTGCACTGGTCAGCATTTGATGGCGTGAGAAACCGCTGGCCAGGTAGCTGCCATGTTTGACAGTGCAGATACAGAGCTGCTCTGTCATCTAGAAAGTGCTGGTGAGTCTAAGCTTCGGAGTCTGTGCATCTGCAGATACTTGTGAAAACACCAAAGGGAACTAGAAAGACACCCTCTTTTATAGAATCTCTAACAACATACCAGACTTTTCTACCTTGAGATGAGTCGTCACTTTCTTTTTCCAAAGTCTACTTAGTCAACATAAATGGCTGGTATTGCTTTTCATTGCATTTTCCCCTATCGCTAGTAGTCTTTCTTTGTGCCATTTTATGGCATTTAACACTCAATTTTGAGTATAGTTTTTATATCTTAAGTTAGCCTGTCAGCATGCATGGTGCCTCTAGCCTTGTCAGACTCTGGATAATTATAGAACTTATTCCCTTTTTTCACTTAATCAAGTGTTTGCATTATTCGGGGCTCCTAAAAGTTGATAGTTTGCCATTAGCAATAACCTATGCTCCGGATGAGTGATGTGTACCTTCTGATACAGAGCTTGGGATTACGGAAAATCTTCAGTTGGGCTGGAAACTATTGTTAGTGTTTAGTGTTTTCAAAAAATTTTTTTTTTCAAACTTTTTTTTTTTTAAGAATACATATTTTCACTTTCTGGACCTCCGCTCATTGCATTTTCCAGAATGTGGAGTATCACATTTGAGAAGAGGATTGGGCCTTAGCCATTACATAAATATAATCAAAGCCATGCTGAGAAAGATTTGGGAATGGTAAAAGTTAACTTGAGTAATTAGTTTGGACAAAACTACATGGAGATAGTCCAGGAAGACATTTACTATAAATGGTAAATTTGATGTGTGTGTCTAATTAATCACATTTGAACTCTATACATTACTGAATCATTCAGAAATATTTATTTGTATTGCTAGATATACATTTGGGTAATACAAGTATTATAAGCATTTGGAGGCTATTACCACTTGATCAGTTCCACTTTCCTTCCTTATACCAATTATGAGCCATTTATAAATATGAATTTACAGAGAGGTTAGCATACTGTTTATGTGTGTACTTTTCTTTTAAGTAACTAGAACTCAAGTGTCCACAGTCATTGATTCTGTAGAAAATGAGGTACATTTAATTTGTAGCTTCCGGGTTGGTTTTGATAAACTTGCGTATCTGTACATTACATACCTTGTAGGAAACCACTGGTGTAATGAATGATACTAACATCTGCACCAATGACTCTTACAGGTGGAACAATCCAAAGTTTTAGTCAAAGAAGGTGGAGTTCAGTTGCTGCTCACAATAGTTGATACCCCAGGATTTGGAGATGCAGTGGATAATAGTAATTGGTAAGAAGGATCCATCCTCATTGCTTTCCAGGGCATTTGGGGTACTGGGGAAGTTAGGTGTTTTCTGCTTAACATTTTAAAACTTCTTACCCAGCACAGATCATTGAACTTGTTCATATACATACCATCTTTGCCACTTATTTGGAGATGTTGTATCACTTCATTTTTTATACAGTGGAGGTAATAACTGTTGTAAAATTATTTTTAAGACAAATTCTAAAACAAAGTTAGACATAATCTCATAAAAAGTTTAATATTTTGCTTTACTGCAGTTTTATGCATTTGTATAAATTATTTCTGTCATATCCTAATATACCTAATTTTTCAACCTTCAGTTTTTTCATAATTTTTAAGTACATTAAATACCCATGAAATTCTAACTGAAGCAGTTTTCTTAGTATTTTATAAACTATTATTTTTGAGTTCTACATTGCTTTTGAGGTCATTTTCTTGGAGTTTTAAAACACATAAAAATTCTTATGACCTTTTTTTTTCTTACAACCTTTTTATATTGAAGTATTCTCTTCATTTGAAATTTAAAACTAGACATTAAGTATTTTAACATTGTAAAGTATCTTAGCCTTGATAAGGTTATTACTGCAAATAATATGCTAATAAGTAGTTGTGTTTTGACAGTAAATAATTCATTTTCTTTGATTTTGAAAGTTTCCAAATAATGAATGAAGATTTATGTAGTATAATGTTGACCTGTTTTGAATCAATGGAACAATAATTGGAGATGTCTTCCACTGGTAGATTGGCATTTACCTAACTAAAAATATTGATTGTTATCCTTTAATTGTCTAGTTCATTGATTTACAGAATTGTGACTTAATCATTTCATTTGTCTGTATTCTGTAGCTGGCAGCCTGTGATCGACTACATTGATAGTAAATTTGAGGATTACCTAAACGCAGAATCGCGAGTGAACAGACGGCAGATGCCTGATAACAGGGTGCAGTGTTGTTTATACTTCATTGCTCCTTCAGGACATGGGTCAGTAGTACCTTGATGCTTCTGGTGCTTTGTTGCTGCTGCTGCTGTTGTTTGTGCGTCTTTAGAATCTTGGTGTCTATAAAGTCATAACTAGACCAATTATAAAGTACCAAACTCCATGTAGAAATGGCTTGGAATAGCCTTTCAAAAAATCCTGTGAAAATTAACAATGATTTTGCTTGAGGATCTCACCAGTTTCATGATAGGAAACCATCTTTCTAACATGCCTTGAGGTCTCAATCTGACTAGTTTTTGTTTAACTCTGTTTTGTCATTCATTGAACGACCAAATAAGGAGGAACAGTGGTAACTGTGGGTTTAGACATACTCAGGGATTCCCAGTTTGTTAGTAGAGATGTGGTAGAACAGCTAATCAGAGCTTCAGTGCCAGTGTTCTCTCACACCGTTTCTTTCTTCATTAAGCTGTTGACTCTTGTTTCCCTTAGTGTTCAACATCACACCATTTGGGTTTCATATCGTCATGCCATCCTCCTAAGTAGCTAGATGTACATCTAGTCCGATAGTTATTTTTGTTAGTAGGTAGCCTGTACTCCCTTTGTTGTTACTTCCAGTGCCCATTTTCATTTTGACTAGGTACATGTCATTATTAGTTGCAGATGTTTCTCGTTACTATTCTTGACTCTTTCTTAGAATAAATGACTGCCTTAACTCAGTCACCTCATGTCTCTCCACCAAAAGGAACTGGTCTGTGGTTTTTATTTCAGACCAAATTGCATTGTCATCTAACATCCAAATTATAGTAATGAAAATTGGTTCCCTCATGAGCCTACCTTTCTTTTGTTTTTGTCTTCTCTCTCCAGTTTTTTCCTAGATGGAGAGATGGCCTGATGCCCATTTTCACTCACTTTCTTGGTGCACCAGGGAGCCATAATTATATAGTTACCATTTTTGCAGTGTCAGATTGGAGTGGTGAAAAATGTTTTGTCTATGTCTAATATTGTGTAGTATTCTGAGAAGTTTATATATTTATACCACAACTCATCTACATAAAAGGCTCAAAAAAAGTAATCTTAAAACTGTGATACATTGCATAGCCTTTTATGAGTACTTAGGTAGCTGCTTCTTGAATTTTAAATTTTTTAATCATTCTGTTTTAACTCGTTAACATTTTTTCCTGGGAGTCATCTGTATGAAATCTTTAAGTCAATAGAAATTAGTCAGTTTATATCTTTTGGACTCTCTCCAGGTTTTAGTAATTCTCATGAAATCACATTCCTCCCATCCCCCTGGGGAAAATTTATTTCTTAAAATTGCATGGGAAATAAAAGGGTTTTTTTGTTGTTGTTAAGAAAAAAAAATTTTCTGTGATTCAAATGATGCGTAGTGGCTTTGAGCCATTTCTTGTTTGTCACGAGGGATGGGTGTTCCCCTGTGTAAAAATGTGCATTTGAATAGTTTCTCAGCTTAACTATTTTTAAGAATGGAACAAAGCTTTGCCATTGGTATGTGATACTATAGATTAAGTGAAAGAATAGGACACTGAATTTTATATAAAACTCCAAATCCTCTTATACTGACTGAGACTCCATGCTGTCCTGTAAATGAATCGAGGCCTTTCTATCTTGTTTGGGGATTCCTTAGATTCCCTTTCCAGAAGGACCCCGTTTTTAAAGTAATAGTAAATTGGCCCATCAGTGTACTTTCAGTTATTTATGCCTCATCCCACGTGTCATCACTGGGTGCAGGGTGGTTTTGTTTGTTTCTGTGGTACTGAAGATGGAACCTCAGGCCTTGGCGCTGAGCTGCATCCCAGCATCTCCTCCTCCGCTGCTCCCTCCCACCCACAGTGACCTGCAGAACCAGAACGTCCATCCTCCTGCCATCTCCTGCCGCCGTGCTTAGGTCACACATGTGTGTCACCATACCCAGTGTAAAACACTAATTTATACTTTGATGTTCACTACCACTTGAAAAAAAAATCTGTGTCATTCAATGAGTTTCAGGCTGTTTTTTCTCTTAGATACAAATATTTGTCATTTGTCCTGTAGTCATTTATTTAGCTGTAATTTTTCCTTGAATATGAATTTATCTTTTAAAAATTCTAAAAAGAGACTTCTGCTTTGAATAACAAGATTTAAACATTGAGTTTGTTGAAGATATGAAACTAAAGGGACTGAAGAAAAATTTTCAACCAGTGTCTGTACTCAGCATGTGAATTAAATGCTTTCTGCTGTTGACATTATATAAACTTTTGAAATTTTTTACTATTTTAAAAAGGCATAAGAGTTTTATTAAGACTTTACTGGGGTTCCCCCCCCATTTAATTTTTAAGCTGATTTAAATGTTCTCTGGCCTTGTGTTTTATACTTCAGAAGTTGTCTTCCTTGAATACCTGTCATGATTATTTTTAAATTCTTTCTTTTTAAAAGTTGAGGTAGTATAATTAATACTCAGATTAAATAAGCAGAATTAAACCAGAACTCCTCTGTTTTGCTTTTAAATATAAATCTTGTTAACTTGGATTTGACTTTTTTATATTAAATGCTTTTAAGATTTCTTAAAATTCTAAGTGAACTGAATCCTACTTTTTAAGCTGGTTTAAGCATACATAAGTATATAAAAGCAGATGTAAATCTTTGTCGAAGCCTATGATATAATGGTTTATTGAGGCATTGGTAATTTAAATTTTTCATGAGCATAAACTGGAAAATCAACTGTAAATGTTTCGAAACCTGAGATCGAATTGGCTATATAATTGACTTCTATATTTAATATATGTAGTGATAGATGACAAGAAGCAGAACTTCATAGAGATGAACAGAATTTTTTTCTGTTAATACTGGTGAGCTAAGGACACTGTTTCAGGTAATACAGACAGTACGGTTATTCTAGCCATAGTCTGTCTTCCATAGTGACTCTTACTCTCCGAATGCCTGTAACAAATTCCAGGGCATTCAAGACAAGAAGAGTTGGAGTAGGAGGCAGCTGTCTGACTTTCCATATTTGTTTCCTTCCTCTTCCCCCCTTTGTGCTGGTCAGCCATGCCACTGTATGTGGTATGTATTCTTCAAACTCCTTAAACTCTGAGACCTGTTGTCCCCAATTTTGGCTGTGTGTTTATTTCTACTTATTTAAAAATATTAGGCAGTTTAATTACTAAGTATAATCATCAATAAAATTAGTAACAAAGATGTTTATTCTGTTTTCTCATTGTTTTATAAAAGTTGAGGAATGCCACTTTAGCCAAGCTTTGTGATGCATGCCTACAATCTTACCAACTGGGAGGCTGAGGTGGAGGATCCCAAATTCAAGCTCAGCCTAGGCAGTTTAGTGAGACCCTGCCTCAAAAAATTAAAAGGGGTATGGGGTATGTAGCTCCATGCAAAGACCTGGGTTCAATCCCCAGTAGCCCCCTGCACACACACACAAAGGAGTACCACCTTAGATGCAAAATGTTTTTATTATCTTCATGGAGAACCTTAATTTTTAGGCCCCTAAATATTCTAGATCTAAGGACTTTGTTTTTCACTTAAACTTACTAAAGGACATAAAGAAAATGGTAACAGTTTGCTTTTTCATCAGCATATATTTGAGCCCCCTCACCACCTCTTCAAATTTATGCTAGGTGCTAAGGATATAATGAGGTACAAACCTCTCTACTGGGGATGCTCTTTGAGTGAGAAGGTGGGAAAAACAACTACACAAGGGTGATTACTGTATCACACATTAAGTATGTGGCCAACTAGGAAAACGCCTTAGTCTTAGTTAGAGGAGAGTTGGAAACAAAACTGGGAGCAGGGTGAATAGGAATCAGGCCGGTTCATAAGACAGTGGGATTAGAGAGTGTTCTAGGCAGCGAACTCATCCTGTGGCCAGAAGTTGAAGTGTAGCACTTTCAGGGAATCATGAGTTCGGAAGGGTGTGACAAAAGATAGGCCAACAGCGCTAAGAAGTGAGCCAGCTGGAGAAGCTTTGTCTTCAAGCCTTGGAGGCCACCCTGGCTGAGAACGTGGCCTTCAGTGTGGTTTTCATTCAAGTAATGACTCAGTCATTGGCTGCAATGTGGCTGGCTTGTGGAAGATAGAAAGGCTTATGTAGTTGTCCATTCCAGGGGTCTTGGTAGCCTGAACTAAAGTAATGGAAATGGATACTCTGGCATGGGTGCCTGAGTGTACACATGTATGTTTCCTTCAGTGGCTCTTGGTGAATCTTTGAAAATAGGAAGGAGTCCCAGGTTGCAGGCTTGAGTTATTAGGTAGATTATAATATTCACTGAGATAGGATGCCTAGAAGAGAGCATGGAGGTTCAGGGTGAGCTGCTGATTTTGTGAATAAGGGATGTCCAGTAATACATCCATGGATAGTACAACTCTGGAATTTCACAGTAAGATTTAGATTGAGTATAACGATTTAGGAATTATTGGCTTATACAGGATAATTGAGGTCTGTTGTTGTCATCATAACCTTACAGAATGTAGTAAGAGAGCAAGGCCTACTGGAGAATTCAGGGGAATGCACCTTTTTCAGGGACCAGCTTATGGAGAGGATCCTGAGAAGTGCCCTGAGGCTTCGTCCTGAGCATCTTGTCGAGAAAGGTAGTTGGTAGCAAGACTGAGTGTATGTATAGTTGATAAAGAAGTACCATTTTTCAGGTTAAAAAAAAAAACTTGTAAAATTTTAGTAATTAGTATAGAGCTAAAATACAAGAAATTGCTAGGGCCTCTTCGAGTTTTTCCAATTCCTCTCTAAGGTCCAAACTTCCATGACCAGGAAGTTCAGTGGCAGGAGTCAGAAAGCCTTCTTAGATACTCTAATGCTTCTTAAAATCCTGTTCTTCCTAACTGTTGACTGGTCCAGTACTTGTTCCAAGGGAACATTTCTGGTAAGTAAAGTGGTTCACTTGTAACAAAAAAAAATCTGTTCCCCAAATTGATCATTGTAGTCGTATTCAATATTGTGTGTTTCAGACTTAAACCGTTGGATATTGAGTTCATGAAGCGTTTGCATGAGAAAGTGAACATCATCCCACTGATTGCCAAAGCTGACACGCTAACACCGGAGGAGTGCCAACAGTTTAAAAAACAGGTGAGCAGAATGAGTGAACTCTCAGGCTTCTCCTACCCGTCATGTACTTCATAATTTTTATTGTTTTTACTGTAACATGTTGCAGTCTCTTGAGGCTGTACTATATTGTTTATATCGCATTACAGGTATCTCTTTTAAAAATAGTCTTTGCCTTCATTTTCTTCTGAAAGCTCTTAGCCAGCATCATAATACCCATATCCTTTGTCAGTTTTTAAAGAAGCCTGTTGAGAAGGTTTTCACTATGTAGCCCAGGCTGGCCTTGAAACTCGTGGTGATCCAACTGCCTCAGCCTCCCAAGTGCTAGGGTTACGGGTGTGCACCACCACGTCCAGCATATAGCCTATTTAAAATATATTCTTTTTTATAACCCCTGTCACCCTCTCCCTCACACCCTTTCGAATTATTTTACTTTGCTGGAATGCTGAACATTTTTTAACACAGGGTTTGTTGTTCCTTTTTTTCTTGTGAATATCTTGTTCAAAATGTTTGTCTTTGAGCAGAAGTATATACTTGGTATTGCCTATATGTATTAGTTCTGTCTTATTTTCATAAGTCTTTTCTTTTTTCTCTTTTGCTCCTTGTATCTTAATTTTGTTTTCATTGTACTTTATGAAGTACACACACACACACACACACACACACACTGTTTAAGCTTTTTCTAACTAGTGTCCAGTTATCTCAGTGACACTTTGAGTTAAAGACAGATTTTCTTCATTTTATGTTTGGCTTATAATGTGACGTGTTATGAAATTAGGCACAATTTATGGAACTCTCTTCAATACCACTATTCTTTTCTATTTTGTACCAGTATTACATTTTTTTAAACCACAGCAGGTTCGTATCATACTTAAAAATAGACTTTAGCATCCAGTCCTTTTTGTAGCAAAATACTTTCTTACCTTTTTTAGTATAAATTTTAGAATGTAGTACCTTGAAACCTATTACAGAAAGAAAAAACTTGCTTGCTTTGAAGTTGTGTTACGTGCAGATAAATGTCTTGTACATTGTTTTTACTATACTTAATATTTCCACCGAGTGTATTTCTCTATTTATTTTACTTTCATTCCCATTCTTGCTTTATAATGTGGTTTCTAAGTTTCAAATACTAGTCATATAGTTTATTTTCCCCTTCTGTCTTGAGTTGTATCTCCTTTTGGATTTGAAATGATAACTTGGAGATCAAAAAGATGAATAAGTCATGCCATATGATTCTAAATTGGTCACAGTGTAGTGGTTGTGATGTTTTCTTTTCCCTTTCTGTCTTTGTTTTACGGGGCTGGACTTGTGTTTGCTGGTGCACACTTCTCCAAGGAGCTACACTATGAGTCCTCATGTTCTTTTATTATATACTTAGGATAATGGTTCCTATCCAGGGTGCCTATCACAATCACCTAGAAACTGTCTTCAGATGATTTGTTGGGCCTGATCCCTGTGAGTGGCTCTGTAGACAAAGGAGAGTTTATTTTGAAAGTGCTCACTCAGATCATTGTAATGCAACCCCCCCCCATAGAACTACTGCTCTTAGCACTCACAACAGGACAGCTCTTTCTTTTTCTCTGCTAGTCTCACAGTTGTCAGCTTGTCACTTATTCTTTTTCTGATTAAGTAAAGCCCTACTTTGAAGCTAAAGATGCACAGTGTAATAACTATTATTATTCTTTTACTGTTTGGTTATAAAAATTTCTGTTTTTTCATAAAATTAAAAAACATTCGTGGCCCTGTTTTTTTCCAGTGACAATTTTTACTTGTTTACTTCTAAGTAATATAGTAACCACCTAACTTGTTTCGTTTAAGGTACCTTTGCTGCCCTAATGGACACCCTGCTGTTAGAGTAACACAACATCTAAAATGTGTAGGAAGGGTAGCTACTGGTTAGGTATATTGGCCATAGATTTGTTGTGAGTTCAGAGAACTGGGCAGTCAAAAATTACTTGAATGTCTGTACTTCCACTCAGAATTGAAAGTGATTTTTGACAAACTAATGTAATTTGAATTAGGTCTTTTCTGATGTTATTTATAAGTTGTCATTTTTGGTTTTCTGTATTCCTCTTAATAACTCTTGAACTTGTTACCTTCTCCATGTTTTCTCCTTGTGAGTTTGTTCAGTCGTATGTCTGGTGCTCTTTGATTTATGATTGTGTGTGTGTGCCCATGCAAAGATATTTTTCTGATTAGAATGTAAATTTTTTTCCCTGGAGCCAGTGTTGTACTTAGTTCTAACTACCTTTGCCATGGCTTGCTAAGATTTTTAGGTGATTTTAAGCCCTGTTGATTCAGCTTAGTAAGACAGTTTATGAGTTGTGTCCAGAGAAAGAATTTCAGTTCTAGTAATCAAATGACCTAAGGTCATTGTATTAGAAACCAACTGGAGGAATCCCTTTCTAGAACCTTAAATGTGTTTTGGAACTCTTGGTATGATAACCATATGACCTTAATACTTCTGAAATAGATTGTAATATCTATATATTAACTGTATAGCTTAAAAAAAGCTTTATTATTAAATTTTTAGATTACAGTTCTATATTATTGAAAAACAGTAGAGTCAGAAACTGAGGTTCATAAGAATCCAAGAAGTATTTGATAAAAAAGAGCGCTAATATACTGATTATATATGGTGCTCTTTTGCTGACTACTGCTTCTATTTTAGATAATGAAAGAAATCCAAGAACATAAAATTAAAATATATGAATTTCCAGAAACAGATGATGAAGAAGAAAATAAGCTGGTTAAAAAGATAAAGGTAAGTTCTTTCCTATACATAAACTAAAATGTTTTCTAGCCTTAAAAGTGTACTCAGCTATCCACAGGAAAGACCCAAAATGTCCATGTTTTAAGTAGTTGGCTTCCAAAATAAATGAGGTTATATAATGCTGAATCCAGCCTTGCAGTTAACTTTGTTGATTAGCTGTTAACATGTCAGCCATGGAATAGGTTGATAAATAACAGTCAAATGAGTCAAACAGTTAACTGGCATTTTTACACATACATATTGTTTTCCCCTTAAGGATCCAGTAATGAGAATGGAGAGGTTTCATTCTGTTAATGTTTTAATCTGTAAGAATCAGGCAGAAATGTATTGTTTGTCCTTTTTTAAAAAGTGAATCACAATTGTACCCCAGAGCAATTTTTCTATTTTAATTTCTTATGGTTTCTGAGTATCTTGGATGTAAAAACTGTGTGTGTGTGTGTGTGTGTGTGTGTGTGTGTACGTGTACGTATATGCATACATATTCACACAGAGTCTCCCAAAAAATAGTACACACTAGGAAAGGAAAAACTTGTGTATATATATTAATACTAAATTTATTGAGACAGCATGAGATTAATTCAAGTTATTTTTAGCCTCTTACAAGAGATGCTCAAAGCGATGTTGTTAGCTTCCAGACATTTATTAATATGATAACTGAAGTATGCAAACATTTTTTTTTTTGCCAGACTGTGTGGGTTTTTGTGGTTGTTGTTTGTTTTTGTTTTTTGAGACAGCATCTGGCTATGTAGTTCAGACTAGCCTTGAACATGTGACAATCCTCCTGCCTCGACCTCAGAGTGCACCACGACACCTGGCCCTAAAAACAGTGTATTGAATGATGTCACTGTTTAAGCAAATCTAGTTGTCTTGGGATTAATGAAATATTTATATCTGACCAATGAAGAGGTTCCAAGGTTTTATAAAATGATTACATGTATATTTCTGGCATCTGTATGAATTCTGAAAGGTTTTACGCTGATTGAGTACCCTGATTGACAAGTATCACTTGGATCTGAATTTCCAAAGCTAGAGTTTAGCAAATCTAATATTCCCTGCTTCCAGTGTTATTAGAGTTGGTGTATGGTCAGCGGGCTTTTCCCCCCCTCTAAATGTCAGTATATTTTTTATCTCTTTCCCCCCACAGCTTTTTGGAGCGATTTTTAACAAATAATTTGACCAGCGGATGTCTTAGTATTCTTAAAATTTCAGAGCAAATATAATTTATCATTGTTTACCTCAGTAGTAATGGTATTTCACTAAATACCGTGTTATGACAGCTTATTAAATATTTATTGACTGGCCTATAACTGTGAATGTAGAAACTAACAAAGTAATCTCTCTTGTTATTATTTTGATTGATGTCCCTTCTGTGTTATTCTTGAATTGTGAGGACTAAGAGGTGTATGTGAACCAGAATACTTTATTTTCTAGGACCGCTTACCTCTTGCTGTGGTGGGTAGCAACACTATCATTGAAGTTAATGGCAAGAGGGTCAGAGGAAGGCAGTACCCTTGGGGTGTGGCTGAAGGTAGGGTTTTCTTCAGTGAATGACTTTTTCTGAGATCTCATAGTTGTATTTAAAAGTTTGTGTTTATATTAAGTGATGCAATATGCATCTCTGAATTACTCTAGATTTTCAAGGATAGCTCTGATTTTATTTTCCTTTAGTCTCATTTTCCTTGTAAGTACAGTCCTGTTCTTCAGACCTCATATCTTACTAAATCAGGCAAGTAGGTATTAAATTCTGAAGTTGTGGTACTTTGGAAGTCAACCTGTCATTGCTTCATCCTCTGTCCCTACCTCATCCAGTCAGTTTCTGTTTTGGTTTGGTTTGGTTGTTTGAAAACATACTTACAATTCAGGAGTTTTTTTAACCTAGGTCTTAAAATGCCTTTCAAGGGAGCTAATGAACCTTTGATATGGAATAGTTTAGAGAAATTTTCATCTGAGTCTCAGGTGGGTCAGGGGCCCTCAGATGGAAAACATTTATGAGCCCAGTTAAAATTTTCACCATCTTTTTTCCTCAAGACAGAAGTCATATTTTACATTTTTAGAGTAAAATTTTTTTTAAATTTTGGACACAGGATCTTGCTATGTAGTTTAGACTGGTCTTGAACTCGCTATGTAGTAGCGCAGGCTGGTATGAATTTGTGGCAATCCTGCCTCAGCTTCTAGAATAAAAATTGTGTTATTAAGAGATGTTCTTTATATAGTTTATATAGTTTTATAAAGAGTTTTAAATACCAGTTAAATATTAGGTGTAACACCAACCCTCAAAAGACCTTTTAGCAATAGATATGTTTCCTCAAATTTATTGTATTGACTTAACCTAATTATTTAATCTTGCAAGTTAGACTCATGATTGTTTTAGCTATTTGCTAGTATTATTTTGAACAGTTCTGTAGTGTTTATGATCTCATTCCAAGTTGCTGTTCTCAGTGACTTTCCCCACCACTGCCTCTGTCCTTTGTGCCCAGCTCTGTCCTACCCAGGAATTTTTCTTTGCTGGCCGGAGGCTTTAGAAATAATCTGTCCCTTAAAGTCTACCCTGGATTGTTTGCTTTGTGTCTCTAGTGTATTCTTGTCTTCCTCTCCCCAGATCCCAAGTAATGTTCCTATTAATGGTACATTTTTTAAAAATGAATCTAGGGCCAGGGATTTAGCTCAGTGGTGTAAGCACCTGCCTGGCAAGCATGAGGTCATGAGTTCGATCCCCAGTGCCAAAAAAAAAAAAAAATCTGACAGTTCTTGAGTGCCTTTTTTGGGGTTGAGGGGTTATCTCTTAAGAGGTTTTTATAAAATGATTTCTCCCCTTACCTACACTACTTAATTTTTAAAATGTATTTTATTATAGAATAAATATATTTTCTGCCAATAATGAAAAAATACGTGCTTTCCCCTTTCAAATTTTCAAACTCGTTTCCTTCCACAGAGCTCATTTATTAGGTTTATGAAACTGTCCCTGAAGATATAACTGTAATAAAGTAGCAACTATAACTGTATAGTTATAACTATGTAACTATAATATTGTGCAATTATCTGTCATTCCCTTGAGCACTAAAATAGTATTAAATCTTAATGAAAAATTGATCTGAGCAGTTCCACGTACTCTGTCATTGTTTTCGCCCCCAAGAACCTGTGAAATTTTGTTTGAAAAGGTTGGGTTTACTTGCAATAATATATATGAATTTTTTTTCTTACAGTTGAAAATGGTGAACATTGTGATTTTACAATTCTAAGAAATATGTTAATAAGGTAAGTCTGAAATAACCTGAGGCTTTTTTGCCCTAATAAAGTTAGAGTTGGATAGTTTTGGTTTTTGCTTTTATAAATGTAGCTAATTTAAATTGATATCATCATTCTAGCCATGAAGTAAGTACTGCATGGAGACAACTTGTGTTCTTTTTCCAAGGTTAAATCATCAGCAAAAGCGCAAAATAGGTTAAATGGCCGGGGGTATAAAGGGGCCCTGGTCTCTGTATCCTCACACTTTGTGTTAAGAGTAAATACTGAAATAGGCATAGAAAGTGGGGAAGACTCTTCTTGTTACTGCAAAAGGGGAAAAGCTGGGGAAACGACGGAAGGAAAGGCCAGTTTGTGAGTCAGAAGCGGGACTGTGCGTTAAATGGTGCGCACGGTAGTGCTGGTGAGTGGCTTATTGTTAGGTGCTGGGACACAGTGGACAGAACCAATCTCCTCGGATGAGGAAACCTGCCTGCTGACAGAGAAGACAGGCAGCGAGGCCCCTGGGGAGGGCGTGGAGTGTGGGTGCGCAAGGAAACAGGCGGGAAGCCAAGGGAGCCACCTTGTGTCCATGTGAGCACACCACGTCTGCTGTCTTGCTCTCAGGCCTGCAGGCGGGGACGCCCGTCTCCAGTCAGCAAGTGTTATTTTCACACTGTACCTTGCTTTCCCACTGCACAGCAGTTTCTTTAGCTGTAGAGGTAAAGAACACCGTGCTGGTAAAAGGCCGGCTCCCGTCCCCTTCAGCATCCCCCACCATAGAACCATAGAGTCACCTCACATGAGTTGTGTAGCTGATCCCCTGGGTATCGATTTTATGTGTGGAAATGCTGGGAGCAACATTTCGTTTAACCATAGTAGCACATTTGCTGCACAGTTTGAATAAACAGAAATTTACACTAAATTGAGATTTTTCACATTGAAAAATCTTAGCGTATGAGTTTAATTGTCTCTAAGTATTAACCTAGTAAAAATTCTGGTATTATTTCCTTAGTAATTGCTTAAGAAAAAGCAATTTCTTACAGATTTTGTGAACTTCAGTAGTAGCTAATCTAGTCTCTTCTTTAATAAAATCAAATACAGGTATATACTGTAAAGAAAAACATTCTTTTGTAGAAATTTCATCTTTTAGTTATTATTTTGAGTGATTTATGGTTCCTAAAATCTCACATGGACTGTAAATTTAAGACTGAACTTTTTATTTTGGTAACTTTAAATCTACACCAAAGCTCTTTTAATAGAAGAAAACTCTTGCTGTTGATGGCAGGACGCACATGCAGGACTTGAAAGATGTCACCAATAACGTGCATTATGAGAACTACAGAAGCAGAAAACTGGCAGCTGTCACTTACAATGGAGTGGACAACAACAAAAACAAAGGGCAGCTTACTAAGTAAGTATGTAGGCCCTTTCCTTCCGAAAAGGCAGGGTTTCTGCAGTCAGTCACCACACTGTCGTTTTCACGAAATCCTCCTTGTTACTCATTAGAAAATTTGGATAATGTTCTCTATGCACACTAGTAGAAACTATTTTGGTAAGCTGTTTGTTCTTTTCTGATTATTTGCCATTGCCTTTCTAATTCATACACTGCACACAATAGAATTCCAGTTAGGAATCAAATGGACCTTTTAACAATTCCATTTTTTTAAGGAAAGATGATTGTTACTACCAGGATCTCTTAAACCCCACTTTACATTTAAGATAAAATGTCCTATATCGTGTTTAATAAAAGTAAACATACAGAGTCTACCTTTAGTAGAAGCTTTTTTAAACAAATGATTTTAGAGGAGTTTTCGTCAAGATTATGTGGAAACAAGGGACAGGACCAAACAAAAGGAATGGTTAGATAAATGTAGTCTTGTTACCACCTGTGTTCATACTGTGTGTGTCCAAGGACTGATTTCGGTGTCTGGATTGCTTCTGCTGGTTGTGAGAATGGGTAACTACTGGGCCTGAAGCTTTGCCCTGCTGAGCTTGGTGGTTTGTGATGGCAGCAACAAAGATGTGTGAACTGGGCGTGGTGGTGCATGCCTGTGATCCTAGCACTTGAGAGATGGAGGCAGGAGGCTTGGCACAATTTCAAGGCCAGCCTGTACTACACAGCGAAACCCTGTCTCAAAAAACTTTTTAAAAAAAGACATGTGAGAAAGTTGTTAGGGTTCTTGGTATGCCTGTGCCCTATTTTCCCTTTATTTGGGATTATTGAAGACCAGAACTATAATGAAAATCATTTTAAATAATGTACATTTAAACCAGGCCTGGTGGCGCATGCCTATAATCCCAGCATTCGGGAGGCTAAGACAGGAGGATCGTTGTGAGTTCAAGACCAGGCTGGGCTACAAAGTGAACTCAAGGCCAGCCTGAATGGCATAGCAAGACCCAGTCTCAAAATGACAAGGGCCAGGGATTTAGCTCAGTGGTGTAAGCGCCTGCCTGGCAAGTGCAAGGTTGTGAGTTTGATCCCCAATGCTGCAAAAAAAGAAAAGAAAATAATGTACATTTGTAATTGGGCATTATCTACCACTGGAAAAGAATTCTAAAGGTCTATCTATATAAATACAAAAAATTTTGTAAACAATAGTGTTTTATAGCAGTCAGTACTTCTTACAATTGCATGGAAAACTGTCCCATGTTTCCATTTTAAACACAAGATTTAATTTGAGGTAAAGTTCACTGAATGACTTGGTCTCTTGTTAGAAAAATTTGTATTGAACAACTTTATTTAACATAAAAATATAAGGATCAGGGCTGGGAGTTTACCTCAGAGGCATAAGCGCCTCAGGGCCTGGCAAGTGTGAGGTCGTGAGTTTGATATCCAGTACCAAAAAAAATAAAAAAATAAAAAAGTGTAAGGATCATAATGAATGTGGTTCATCACATCCTAATCTTTAAATGCATTTTCCTTAACTTGAGAATTTTGTAACTATTTAAGAGAAAAACATATACAAAGCCACTAATGCTATAATATTTAAAAGCAATTGTACTACCAGTATATATTTTTCATTAAATATGTACACTTGCTCAGTTTTAAAATTTAAACATATGTTCATTTCTAGACATAAACTAGTTGTTCCTAAATCTCAAACATAAAGCTTTTAAAGTGCTATTGGGGTATTCCTGCTGTTGGGTGCAGGTAAGATAGTTCAGGAAAAAATAATAAAATTTTACTATCATTAAAATTTCTTCAGCATATTTTGTGTAAAACTGCTTTGTGGGTTTAACTTGATTAAACCATAACCCAAGTTTTAAAAAAAGTAAAAATACTATAAGAAGAATTCTATAGGAAATCTCTCTTTTTTTGGAAATGTGTTTCTTAATGAGATAAATCATGACCGAACTTTGCCAGTGTCAATAAAGAAGTTTGTACTGTTAAAAAGCAAATTGCCCCAGGAGCTAGCATAGTACTTTATGTTAATAATAAGTAGAAAAATAAATGTTTTTAAAGATCAGAGCAATTGGGGAATGGCTCTAACTGAAATAGACATTTGTTATGATCTGATAAATTAGCTTTTTTTCACTTTGATAAACAGCACATAATAACCTGAAAGAAGTCACTTAGAAGTTTATCCATTGGTTAGACCTTATGTTGTCCTGGAAATGTTAGCAGTTTCAGAAAATATTCTAAATTTTTTAAAAAGATAAGTCAGTATCAGCAATTGATGATGGTTTAGCTGATAGAAGATACTTTTATTTACAGCTAGGTACATAGCTGTGAATAAAAAGAGAGACTAATGCTTTAGTATGTGTAAGCAGTGTGACTTCAGGCTTCTCACTGATGCTCTGTATTAGTCTGACAGGGCGGTGTGTCCCCTGGGAATTGTACCAGGGACAGCAGGATCGACACTGGGAGGATCCTGGAGTAAAAGAGACAGAACCATTTCGTTGTTTATTTATTTGGTACCAGGAATCGAACTCACGACCTCGTGCTTGCCAGGCAGCCACTGTGCTGCTGAACTATATCCCTGGCCCTGAGGCAGAGTCATTTTAAAAAAGAAAAAAACTTGTAGTCACTCTACTACCTCACTCTACTATGTAGCTGAATTCAGAGAGCGCCCCCCCCCAACACACTCTAACATCTAAAACCACGTTTTGCCCGTAATAAGAACATTTCCAAAGTGGGAGGCCAAAATACCTTCTAGGTCCACAGCACGGCACGCTCATCACTGAAGGAGATGCCTTGAGTGTGCAGTGGGGGAGAAGGCGAGGTCGTGTCCTGCCAGAGGAGGGCTGTGTGACCTGGCGATCTGCAGGCAGTAACTAGGCAAGAGTTTGTCTGAAAGCCGAGCATCTAAAAGTTGGTTCTCTCAAAACTCCCCATGCTTGAGTAACTCTTGGAAAATTTTTTGTAGAGTCCACAGTTTTAAAACCACTAGACAGTTTCTTTGGTCCCTTTAAAAAAATGTGGTGCTACCACCTTTTAAAAACATTGCTTTTATGTGGTATCCAAGTGTAGGACATACATCTGTGGACAGTTTGAGAAAAAATTGATAATATCATTTATTTACCTATTGATTGTTGACGCACCTGTTTTCACTGCCCTTAATATTTCTGTACATGCATTCATGTATATTTGAATATTCACATCCATTCACAAATGTGTGTGTGTGTGAACTCACTCAAAATTTGTAATACAAGTAAATTAACTTTCATAGGGTAATACAGAGTTCATAAAGTACTAATTGCACTTTCGTGTAGAATACAAGCTAAACTTATTTTTAAAAGTTAGACATTGAATAGTAAGGTTAATGTATACTTAATTTTCTGGGTCAGGTCTACGCAGACAGCAGAATGTACTGGCCTTGGAATACAAATAAAAATACTTGGTTTGGATGCCTTGTTGATTTAAAAGAGGATGCCTTTGTGC